>PVJA010019098.1:8387-39023 GCA_004027025.1 Myocastor coypus
AAAAAAAAAAAAAAAAAAAAAAAAAAAAAAAAAAAAAAAAAAAAAAAAAAAAAGAAAAGAAACAAAAAAAGAAACATAAATTTGAAGCCTTTATATATAAATTGATGAAACTTGAAGACATATTCATAAGTGAAATAAACCAGACCCACATGTGTAAATATCATACTGTGTCCCTAGTGTAATTACACAAAAGAAAAAATAAAAATTGAAAGGTGTAACACAGTTAAAAGGAAAGTGAGAACTTAGAGATTAAACAACAAAAAGAGTGAAAGGAGAAAAGATAGGAAATATGGCAGTGGAAAAAACATACATTTATATAAAGAAGGTGCTTAAGGCAATGGTCCTAAAATTCTCCTTCAGGACTTTGAAAATGGCAATTAACAGTTAGAGTTCTTTTTTTAAATTTTTTAAAAATTTTATTTATTTATTTTTTTCTTGTTTCAGAACCTTTGTTTGTTTACTCACTCATTTTTATGGCCGGCTCAGCCTGCCCCGCCTAGGGCAGGGCTGGCGCAGCATGTGGTGCTAGGGATCGAACCGCGGTCCCTGAAGCCGCCCAAGCTTTCCCAAGCAGGCACTTTAGACCACTGAGCCATCCTGCTGGGCCCTAGTTAGAGTTCTTATCCTGAATAACTATATATATTTTCTGTGAACCAAGCAACTGAACTGAGAATTGCAATGTGTAATACTAAAACCATGCTTGAAATGCCAGTCATTTTGGTCTTCTAAATGTGTACTGCTTCTAATGTCATATCCATTGTTGCTACACTTTCTTTAAAGTAAATGTTTGTAAAGAAAAAAAAGTAACAAAAGAAAACAAGAGAAAAGAAAAAAATGTCATAGGATTGCCCTGCTGCAATGTTGTGTATGGTTTGATTTCTAAATTTCTGTGTAAGTATGTGTAATAGTTGTTTCACATTTATAAGGATTTAAAGCTTATAATATCCATGATTGTTGGAAAATATCAGTTCCGTGTTATATCTAATGCATTTGATACACAGATAATGATGTTAAGCTCAACTATCTCTGTTACATGATAATAATATCAGGCTTCTTTTCTGTATATTTAACAACTGAATCTACAGACCAAAAATTAGAGCAAAAGATGGGCTACAAGGATATCCAATATTTTGGCCCTAGCCCTTCATGGTCTGTGAGGACTCAGGACATAAGAGAACATGTTCTGTAACATCTTGTAACACAGTGGTGTCCCAAATTTTCTGATCAAGGAGATTATGGGGCCACAGAGGAAATTGATCAATGATGCATCCTGTGCCTAAGGAGAGTCACCTAGAGAGAAAAATCCTCTCAGGCTTTCATAGAGAGCAAATTGGTCAAGCAATGGCTGTGACTCATCCAGCTGACTGAAACTGACAAAAGATCTACAAGGCGCTATACTTGATTTCAGAATAAATCTTGGGGGGATTTTAATGACCATGCTAGATAAAGGAGTTACATTTTTACTTCTGTAGGTCTTGCTTTAACTTGGTCTTAACCCCTCAGCAGAAAGGTATAACCACAAGGTATAAAAAGTAATGCAATATTAATATGCTGAGCTGTATAAAGCTGAGCTATAAAAGGTTCAAGTCAACAACTTCAGGCATTTGCCAGTTCTACTGATAACTCACTACTGTTATGGACAATTGGACTATACTAGGCTATTTTGCTGAAATATTTGAACTGGCATCAAGTATGAAAATGTCACTTAAAGACTGCTCCAAATACAGCTTCTCTAACAACAATGTAACACCCATCTTTAACAAAACAAAACAAAAAAATGGGGGATATAAATGAAGGACCATCTGCAGTGAAAAATATGTATACATATATACAAAATAGTTAAGATAGATGTATAGATCCCTTCTATTAGTTTAATGAGAAGATAGCTCTGTACTAATATTGTTCAGACAAGATATCATATCAGCATTTTGTCCTGTGAATAACTACTACAAAGACAACAATATGCAATGTATTAATTGTTGTAACCATCCTACTAACCTATTTTGAAACCGTTTTCTTGCTATTTTTTCTCATTAAAATGAATGAAAAATTTAAAAAATAAAAGTAATAGACATCTCAAATGTAAATTTCTTTTGTATCTATTTTGTGTGCCTATATTAATATATGAGTGATATTGTTAAAGACTTTAACTTTTAGGTTGCACATCAAAATATTTATGACCTCTTTGGTAGCTGTGTTTGGAAATAATGGAGTTGTTTATGATTGAGAAGATAAAAATTCTACATTATGGATTTGAGCAAATTCCTCTGGATCATAGGAAAATTCTGATTCTGAAAAATAAAGGCTGTTTGAGAAAGCAAATAGTAGTCCAATGGTCAGGGAGGGCAAAATAAAATTTTTTTCCAACTGAAAGAATCATAGAAAGCAGATAAACACAGTTGGTCTGCTCAGCCAACAATATAGCTGTCTGTGGAATTGAATGTTAAGCCAAATAGCTGTGTAGTGAATGCAGAAGTGTTATTTCACCCAAATGTTACTGATTTTTCTTCTTAGTATGACTTCCTCCTAAACTTTTTCCTCTGGTACCAAACTCCTTCACATTTAATACTCCTGTTTGGAGGTCTGATGAGATAGCTCAGAGGACCAAGTTCCTGCTTTGGCAAGCACAGGGACCAGGGTGAGATCTGTGGTCCTGCATGCAGTGCTGGCCCCACCCCCAGGATGAGCTGAGCCAGTGAACGAGTCCAGGTGTGGTGGCACACACATGTAATCCCAGTGCTGGTGAGCTGAAAACAGGAGGATCACCAAGAGTATGAGCTGCATAGAGATACCCTGTACCAAATACACAAAAATGAAAAATAAAATGCTATTTCTACCACTGTCCAATCAGACAGCAGTTGTGAGGGTTGGGTGTGTGTCTGTGAATGAGGAGCAGCAATTCTGAGAGCATGCTTATTTGCTGCTTAAAAATTCATTCAGCCTCAAGCCGGGCATGGTAGTGCATGCCTGTAATCCCAGCACTCGGGAGGCTGAGGCAGGAGGATCGGTGCGAGTTTGAGACCAGCCTGGGCTACAAAAATGAGCTCAAGGCCAGCCTGAGCTGCATAGCGAGACCTTGTCTCAAAAAGACAAAAAAAAAAAAAAAAAAAAAAAATCATTCAACCTCAAATAGAAATAGAATTCTGTAGTCTGATAGTTTCTTCTGTAAGATCATTGACCTTCACGTGAATAGCAACATTCTTGATGGGTGTGCATGTATGTACACTTGAACAGATGTATCATCTAATGTGCATTGAATGCTTTCTATTTATGTTTTCATTTCTTTATTTAAAATTGAGTTATATGTAAATGTGGGAAACATAGCTGATAGCTTAGACACATTGTCAATAAAATATTGCCATATAAACTTAGTATTCAAACTGTCACTATCTTAAAGTAAATAATATTACACTGATGACAGCTGAAAATATTTCATTGTCTCATTTATTGAGAGACAGAAATTTTTTGTATGTATCAATTTCTTTCTTTTTGGCACACATTTTATCTCAGTGGACAGATGGCTTATTTATTTGTTAAATTTATATTGGTATATATTCTTCAAATTAGTCAAAAGTGAAAAGAAACCTGACATCAACAGAAATACACGTAGGTCCTCTAGCAGTATACTGAAATAAATATAATGAAAATTTCAAGAATATGTTTCTTACATATATATAGGCATATTAATTACACAAAATCCTGGGTTTGCTATGGTATCTCTATACTTGTCTACTGAAAAGTCTCATGGCTCTTGATGTTCCCAGGAAAAATGGAGAGAACGTGAAGAAATAAAGCTGAGAAACAAGAGCTGAGGTCAGATGGAGCCCTCTCTTGAGATGGGAAGAAAGGAAGCACCCAAGAATTACAGAGCGTTTATTTACACGCTCACGAGGTTGATGCTGATTTCAACCTCTCTGCCTAGCAACGTGTTTGTAAGCTGCGACATTTTTTTCCCATGGCTTGAAGAGCTCTCCGTGTGCTTGGGCCAGCTTTGTCTTCGCCCCACACATTTGATTGATTTTCAGCTTGAGCTGTTCCCTACACATGCCACATATAACACACTTGGATTATATTTATGCTCCCCTAACATGACACTTTTCTTTCTGTGTCTGGCGTACTTTGCTTTATATGAGTGTCTCCACTTCCTATTTTCTTACAATGACGTTCATTCATTCATTCATTCATTCATTCATTCATTCATTCACGGTACTGGGGATCAAACTGAGGACCTTGCAATTACCAGGCAGGCACTTACATTGCTGAGCTATCTCCTCAGCTTTACAATAGCATAATTTAATTCTTTCTGTCTGAATAATGCTTCAGTCTGTGTATTTACTACTTTTTCTTTGTCCATTTATCCAATGATGTGCATATGGCTGATTCCATGTCTTTTCTGTTATGAGTTTTGCCACAATTCACAATATGTAGGTAACCCCAGAGGAAGTGGATTTTATTTTCTTTGGGTATATACTGAGCAGTAGTACAGCTGAGGCACTTGCTAGCTCTATTTTTAGCTTTCTGAGAAACCACATAATGATTTCTTAAAATTAAGTTTTGAGTATTATTTAGATATGCAAAATGACTTTATTCACCATAGGGAATTTGTACCTGTAAATAATATAACTTGCTTCCTCTTTTTTTCCCAGTGCCTTTCCATTCCTTCATTCCCCTTCCTCTTCATATTTACAAAACTTTGTTTCCATCTTATCTTTCTTTTATAATTCTTTCTCTCTTATTTCCCCCTCACCCTTTCCCAGTTCTCTTTTCTTTATAACCATGACTTCCTCATTCGTTATATCTATTGTACACTTTCATCATTATTTACCTTGTTTTTCACACCAAAGAAACAATGTAATATTTACGTTTGTCCAATCTTTCTTTCCTTCTTTCTTTCTTTCTTTCTTTCTTTCTTTCTTTCTTTCTTTCTTTCTTTCTTTCTTTCTTTCTTCTTTCTTTCTCTTTCTTCTTTTCTTTCTTTCTTTCTTTCTATCTTTCTTTCTTCCTTCCTTCCTTCCTTCCTTTCTTTCTTTCTTTTTTGTCTTTTTGAGACAGGGTCTCGCTATCTCACTATGCTGTTCAGGCTGGCCTTGAGCTCACTTTTGTAGCCCAGGCTAGTCTCGAACTCACACTGGTCCTCCTGCCTCAGCCTCTCAAATGCTGGGATTACAGATGTGCACCACCATGCCCAGCTTATTTTTGTATTTCTGTACTAAATTTACATTCCTACTGACAGTATGAAAGACATCCTCTCAAAACCTCACCAATTTTTTTGGTCTTGTTTTTATTCTCACCTATGATGGGTGTGATGGGATTTCAATGTAGTTTAGATTTTCATTTGTTTGGTGGGTAAATAAATAAAGCAGTTTTCATGTAATTAATGGATTTTTGTACTTTTCGTTTGGAGAATTATCTGTTCAGTGTGTTTACAGATTTTTCTTTATTGGATTTAGTTGTTCTTCTGGAGTGAAGTTCTTTGAGTTCTTTGCATGTTATAGGTTTTAATATTCTGTTGGAAGAGTAACTGGCAAGGAAGTTCTCCAGTTCAGTAGGCTGTCTGTTCACTCTGTTGTTTTTTTTTCAGCTGTGGATAATCATATTTTAGCTTGATGCAATTCTCCTTGGTCTTCTTACTATTTTTTCTGAAGCTGTTAGAGTCCTGATAAGGATATCATTGCCTGTTCCTATTTCTTGAAGGGTTTATCCTGTGTTTTCTTCTAGCAGTTTACAAATTTAAGAACTTGTAATCAGGTTTATTTTTTTTTTATCAATTTTTAGTTGAATTTTATAGAAAACACGAGGTAGGAATCTAATTTCAGACTTCTGCATCTAAATAACCAATTTTCCTAGCACTAGTTATTGCAGGAGTAATTGTTATTGTCATGTTTTCTCCATCAGTTTTATTTGTATGTCTGGATTTCTTTTTTCTTTTTCTTTTTCTTTTCTTTGCCCCTTTGTTAAGAATCAGAAGGCTACATGACATTATTTCTGTGCCCCCTAATCCTAATCTGTTCCCCTGGAATATGTGTCTATTTTTATATCAATAGGTACGTAATTTAAACTGTGATCAAAGAAGAACTATACTGAAACTGTGCGTCTACCCCCCACCCTTCCTGCTAAGTGAAGAAAAATGTTACCAGTTCAATATATTGGAAAGTACCAGTGGATACTGGTTGTCTATAAGTGAATTCTGGGTACTGTACAAAGTACAGAGATTGAGACCCTTGATACTCAGCAGAATTGGGATTACTGCTATCCATTTAAAACATATCCTGGGACCCTATCTTTTCATCCTTCAGTTCTGAAGTCACTTGTCAGAGCCATCATTGGGAAACATATATATATATATATATATATATATATATATATATATATATATATATACATATACATATATATATATATGTATATATATATATATATACATGCAAGATAGCTAAAATGATTATACTATTAATTTATATTAGTTAATTGAAAAGAACTTTTTATGCTAATATTGTTTGATCACTTTTGCATGCCTGTATCTTGTAATCCAAATAACTTCCTTGAAGATAATATGCAATGTAATGACCATTTATATTTTCTTATTATATCATTTTGCACTTCTGTATCATTGTTTTTTCTTTAAAATAGAACAATAAATATACCAATTATTAAAATTACAAATAAAAACACAAGTATTGTAAATCCATGAAGAATATCTTAACTGTTCATTCTGGGGAGTCTTCAAAAGCATTTTCTGTTGAGAACTGGATAGCTGTTGGAGTCCGGTCCCAACATAAACCATGTTGGATGACACATAAAAGGAATGCATAAAATATAAAACTAGTGGCAATCATGAATCAAGTTTTGTGAGGTAAATCCAATAACCTTGGTAACAAATTCTACCAACCCTGATCCTCAAGAAAGATAAAGAAGAATTTTCACTTTTATTTCAATTATTGATAGGCAGCATTGCATTTCCTCCATTTCCCAAATTCTGAGAGGTTAATGGGGCTGAATCTGAGCAGGAGAAACATAAATCTTATGGCATGTTACACTGCAACCAGTTGGTTCGAAGGAGCTCCAAGAAGAGACTGCAGTGGTGAGATGATATAAGGCCTCCCGAACACCTCCCCAGAAGCCTAGCTGCAGGAATCAATCATCAGAACAAAGTCCAAGGCCTGAGGCAAGGCAAAAGTAGCAAGTTTATAAAAATGAGAAAAATGTGCTCATCCCTGACAGAAATATGGCTTAACTCAAACAACATAGCGAAAATAGCCCTACAAACTCTTCGAAGTTTTAATTTTCACTTTTATTAAATTATTTCCATCAAACCTTATTTTATTGTTATATTGATCACCAAACCAACAAGAACTATGCACCAAGCACTATTTGTGAAAATACTGTTAAAGGATATTCTCAAATACTATTTCCTTAAAATTTCGAAATTTCCGGCAGCTCTGACCCACTCTACCTAACAGCTGCTATACGAAGGTTGGTAAATCAGCTTATATCTGGATTCAGTGACAAAAGGCAAGCCACTATATAAGCTTATAAAATGTAAAGTAAAACATGATGGAAACATAAATGGGAAAGAAAGAAAGGGGTGGTCCCACTCACCTGTTCCTATTCTGTGTGTATTTGTTCCTATTTACAGTGCTGGTTTACCTAACTTATCACCTGTTAGGTTAGAATGACAAAGGTTTGTTTTGTTTTGTTTTTTCTTCTGTCTTCTGGAGACAAGGTTTTGCTATGATGTTCAGGCTAGCCTTGCTCTCACTTTGTAGTTCAGCTTTCTTTCTTTCTTTCTTTCTTTCTTTCTTTCTTTCTTTCTTTCTTTCTTTCTTTCTTTCTTTCTTTCTTTCTTTCTCAGTTTTATTTATATATTTGATATAGAGTCTGGCAATGTGACTCAGATTCATAGTGATCCTCCTGTCTCAGCCTCCACAGCATTGGGATTACAGGCATGCACCACCACTCCTGGTTCCTTTCAGTGGCCTGCATGGTATGTGGCCAGTGCGGTATGTGGTACCAGGGATTGAACTTTGGTCCTCGTGCTTATCAGGCATGTTCTTAGACTGCTGACCTATCTCCCAGAATTCCCAGGCTGGTCTTGAATTCACAACAATCTTCCTGAATCAGCCTCTAAGCGCTGGGATTACAATCGTGCACCACTATACCTGTTGCTAAAATTTTCAATCTTGTTAATCTCACCTGTCCACCACACAGCAGTCCAGGTCCTACTGTGTGCCTCGTGATACCCCAGTGGCCTGGTCCCTTCAGAGCAGGATAGCTGAGGTACCTGAATTCTTCTACTGCAGCTGGCTGCCGATTCCTGAGTGCTTCCCCAATAATGAATATTTTATCATAAGATCACTTTAAGTGGTTTGAAGATTTTCTATGTATTTGTATATTTGTTTTTATAGGTATAGGTATGCAATGGGAAGTTCTGAGCCAACTAGACAATGCATATGGTAAAGAGATTAACAGATAAGGGTCATAATGATAAGAAGAGTAATGCAGCAATGCAGGAACATGTGGGATAGGTGCATCAATATGCTGGTTGACAGACTAAGAGAGATGCAGAGAATATTGAGTCCTCCTTTATTATTAAAGAACTCATGAAGTCTGTTTCCAGTGATGATCATTTATGTTGCTGAAGATTGACTTCTTCATCTCATTGATGAAGTGGTGACTAATAGCCTCTGGAAGATAAGAGAACTTTCTACAAACTGACACTGGTCTCTGAGAACCATCTCTACTTATAAATTAACTTCTGTACTCATACTATGAGTGTTGGGTGATGTGGAGTTACACTAAGAACAAAATCGATCCAAAAACTCTTGCTATTGTTAGTTAGAACCAAAGGCAGAGAATAGATTCTTGGTCTTGGGTACATTTTAATGCATAGTTCCCGTGAAAAGAAAAACACTTATTACTATGGAGAATGGAAAGCGCTCCATACTTGTTTTCAAATATAAAACTTTGCTTTATACTGTAACTTGAAGATTAAATTGTGTTTAATATTTGACAAAATACAAAATACACTATAATAACGCATGCCTAGTGATATAGTTTATACTTGCAAAATGTTCTGCCTAAATATTTAAATAATTTATACTTGTACGATTTCAGAAATCTACTACTTTATTATTTAAAAACTCACTGTGTCAGATATGATTTCAAGAACAAAAATTTGTAATAAATATGATTAATTTCTTTGACAAATGGACATTATTTTTTCCTACAGATCTCATGGATGATTTTAATAGCTGAGGATTTATCAACAGCAATTAGGGCTGTTGAATGTGATTACCGTTTGTACTGCTAACAATATTGTTTAAACCCCTCAAACAGTGTGTCCTTTTGACTCATTATGCTTATTTGATTATTTACCTCCTTAATATTTGTTTGTCTGCC
Source organism: Myocastor coypus (assembly GCA_004027025.1). Taxonomy (NCBI): domain Eukaryota; kingdom Metazoa; phylum Chordata; class Mammalia; order Rodentia; family Myocastoridae; genus Myocastor; species Myocastor coypus. Next base: position 17,787 of record PVJA010019098.1, read on the forward strand.
ACAAGAACAACTAATGACTGTCTACTTTATCACCATGATACCAGCTCTTCATTAAATTGAGTTTATGCAATATTGCATTCTTAGCATAAGGGATTTCCATCATACATCTGACTATGTCTATAGACAGTTTAATGCTACATTTTTTTTATTAATTAGAGTGAGTATTCAAATAAGCGTAAGAGAAAAGAGGCTAAGTTTTACAGTTCTACTATTGATTCTTTCAGGGACAAAACAATTAGATTTGATTTTCAATCCAGCTTTCAACAGAATAACTTGGATAGATCTGCCATCATAATCATCATCAACATCAGGTTTCTTATTCGTTTTGATAAGTAAGAATATCCCAAACACTGTCGCAGAAATCAGATTATAATGATTCCCAGATTGCTTGGTATGACCCTTATAAAGTATTGCAGGAAACCTATGAAAGCCTACGGAACACTCAACATCTATTTTACAGAATTCTCAATAGTGCTAATCACTGACATAATTTGTACAGCAGCAAGAAAACTTAACAGTAAATGTGGAAACTTACTGTTTTCCACATTTCTGGGAAACAGAGACTACTTGACCTAAACTTTTGACACAAAACACATTAAATAATTATCTCCTTTGACATTTTCATTAAATTGCTTATTTTGGTAGACATTCCCAGTATGATGTTATTTTCAAGGACAAATAATGTGGTTTAATTTTGTACTTTTTCCTCCTGATTGGAGATTGAATGCAAGACACAGGGGACCTTTACACTGAGATACATAGCAAACCCTTTTCAACTTAGTTTTTAAATTTTGAGACCAGATCTTGCTAAGTTACCCATTGTGGGCTCAAATTTTTAACCCTCCTGCCTAAGCTTCCCAGATTTCTGAGATCACAGAATTGGGCCACCACTCTCATATGAACTTATAATTCTTTAAAACAGAGTTACACAGACCTACTATGAATGTGTGCCAAATCCACCCTGGGGTCTTGAATGAATTCTCCACTGATCACTCCCAGCCTAACTCACTGCCTCTTGTTTCTCACAGCGCACTTCCTCTTTCTGGTGTGCAGAGCCAATGCTACTTCCTCAGTCCTGAGAAGCAGAGTTTTCCTCTCCACTAATGACTCACATGCTTGCCAGGTATTTGAAAGCCACAGCATTCTAGACACTTTGCCATATGGAGAGGTTTCTTTGTTGTAATTGTTTGGATGTTAATTATTTTTCAGGTTACCTTTTATTACTTCATAAGCCACAGTGGTGGCAAGTTGACTGCAGGTCTTCAGACTAGATGGAGTGATCCCATTCGGCAAGTATGGCAAAACGCAGATGGGTTCCCAAATCAGTGGCACAGAAATGTCCTAGAAATCCAGAGTGCAGAGATATTTCAGGTAGGCATGTCCAAGCTATCAACTCTATTTTGAAGGTAAATTAATAAGAAAAAGATCTTCTGCACAGGTGAATTAGGAAAAGGGGACCAGTTTAACTTGCTAGAGACATTCTGAGGATTTCCAAATGCTACATGTGGACCATCCCAGGGAAATTAGCATGGCTGGCCACCCTAAAAGACACTATTACATTAAGATTTGAATTTATATAATTAAGTCAATATATTTTAAAATACATAGATGTACCAGTAAAATATCTCCATAGTTCTCTTCTCAGTGTCTTGAAACTTTTTAATTTTTCTTCCCTTGTAATCTCATTCTTTTTACTTTTTTCCCAAGAATCATTTTCTTTCCAGATCTTTTTTATGGTTTTGAAGAAAAGGAAGAAGGTTAGATAATGAGAAAAAAGATTATTTGATTAAATACTAATTCCAAATGCAGTTTGAGTAACTGTCATATTCATCTCATGGCTAAGCTCAATTCAATACAGCTTTTATTTTCCTAAGTAGTTTCGAGAGCTAAATCTATTGCAAACCTATGAAAACCCAAATTATTTACGCGGCCTAATAAAAATTATGCATAGTGGAAATTATAATCTAATGATTATTACAAGGATTCTTGGGAAAGTGTTACATATTTTAACATTTAAGACAGGTAGGCAAAATTTTTCAATGAAAAATAAGATTTTAAAGCATTTTATTTTCTTTTGTTTGTTTTACAAGGAATTGGATCCAGGGGCCTTCACACTGTAAAGTGTCCACAGTTCCCTTGTTGTGTTTTGTTCTGAGAAAGAATCAAAATTATTAGGTTGCTCAGGTGGGACTGAACTTGAAATCTTCCTGTCTGAGCTTCCCAGAGTGCTAGGCATTGTGTTATTTTTTAAAAACATGCTTTTCAGGACAATTTAGCCGTTGTATATTTCTTTTCACATTTATTTATTTTTTTTTGAGGCTCCACTGTGTCTTTTTTCATGTGAATATGTGCATAGACGTATACATGCATAAACACATGCACACAAGTGTATGCCCACAAGATGCAAAGCACATGCGTACATGTGTGTACACATGCATATACACGCATGCACATACACGTGTGCTCACATTCATATACTGCTTTTTTCCCATAATCAAGAAACTTATATTTATATAATTAGAATTCTCAAAGTAGAAAGGGATAGAAAATATTTAAACGTTTGAAATTTCTAAATTAGTTTTTTTATTTGTTATTTTTATTAATTTTAATGAGAAAAAAGATAAAATAACAGTGAAACAGTTTCAAAGCAAGTCAGTAGGATGGTTACAATAATTAATACCACCTATATTGCTGCCTTCATAGTAGTTAGAGGATAAGATGCAGACCTGGTATCTTGTCTTAACAACATTAGTACAAACTATTATTCTCAGTGAACTAAGACAAAGGGAAAAAAAAAAGAAAAAAGAAAAAAAAAGACAAAGTAGCTGCATATCTATCCTAATTGTCTTGTGTATACATACACACACATGTGTATATATATATTTTCTTTTTGAAGTTTCTAATACTGAGAAAATATCATACCATCACAGCAACACATTTCCAAGAAAAATGAACCTTTGCACAAGAAATAAAAATAAAATACTAAAATACATAAAAATGAAATTGATGAGAGCTAATTGTAAAGAAAAAAATCATTAAGTCGTATATATGCTATGGAGGAGCAAAATTAAATAACATCTTATTCTGCATTAGAAAAAAAAAAAAGAGCAAGTGGGTAAGTAGCTAGACTAATTAATTCAAGGGGCTGAAAGAAAAAAAAAAATGTCCTCACTGAATTTGATACTTAGCAAACACACTTTTGAAAACTAAAAGTAAAATATTTTCCAGTTATACAAACTCAAAATATTCTAATATCTCCAGATGTAGCATATAGAAAACAACAAAGACCATAATTCAGAAGGCAGGAGAAGTTGCTGTATGGTTCTGGGTAAAGAATAAAGAACTCTCAAAATAGTAGTTATGCAGGACTATGTGAAGTATAATTATATTAGATGAACTCATTTAAAAGATCATTGATTCTACAAAAGAGTGGCAATCATTTTTTTGTTTTGTTTTGTGGGGCCAGTGTTCAAACTCACGACCTTGCACTTTCCAGGCATACACTTGTGCCATGGAGCTATCTCCGCAGCCCCAACAGTATCAATCTTATGTTAAGGTATATATATATATATATATATATATATATATATATATATATGGAATAGAAAATGGAAATATGCTTTTTAGTTTCTAATACTAGAAGTTTATCATGTCTTATAAGTAGACTGTAAGTCAAAGATACAGTATTCAGCCCCTTGAATTAATTAGTCTAGCTACTTACCCACTTGCTCTTTTTTTTTTTCTAATGCAGAATAAGATGCTATGAATGCTAAGTATGAATCATAGCACAAAAAATATAAACAGCATTCATGAAATTAATTTAATATTAATTTAAAATTAAATATTCTGAAACAATATTCAAAAATTAAAATTAAATCATGAGCCCAACTAAGAGGCTAGAATGCTGTGTATCACATGTACGAATCTGTGATCAGTTCGGAGTCTTCACACAGTATTTGAATAAATTAATATATACAAAAATATAAAGAAAACTAAGGAAAAGTCTTCATGATAGTAAAGAATTATTAAGAATAAAATATAACATAAAGACTGTGTTGGCAAATATATGACCAGCACTTCTAACTGTTTGGAGATAGGATATTTCAGAAAGTTCTAATATGTGGTGGATGTGGACAGTGTCCATGATACTTACTGGTGGCCAGGTGTCACTTGTGAGACTGAGCTACTACTATTTCCTTGCTATCCACCCTGTAGACCCAGACAGATCATGACCCACAGGGTGCAGGAGAAGCCCATTTGTAAAATATGCTGTTGGAAATATTTTGCTGCTGTAGTCAAAAGAATAATTGAAAGACTGCTGTTGTATATCTTTTTGTCCTGTGTTCAATTGGTTGCCCTATTTAGTTGGTTCTTTGTGTTCTTATTCATACAGTTGTGGTCATTTTGATCCCTCTCTAGAATGTCTTTTAGTAAAACTCTGTGTAGAGTTGACATTGTCATCATGAAATTCTTTGTTCTTTGTTGTGGAAGTATTTCCCTTCTCCACCAAACTTGAAAGAGTGTTTTGCAGGATATATTAGTTTGGGTTGGAATTTGTTTTCATGTAAGGCTTGTAGTACTCTGCTCCATGCTCTTCTTGATTTGATAAGTTGTACAGAGAAAACTGCCATTATTCTGATGGGTTTTCCTTTAAATGTGATCTGTTTCTTTTCTCTATCAGCTTTTAGTATTCTGTTCCTGTGCTGAATTTCTGGGATCTTCATTATTATATGTCTGGGTGTGGTTTTATTTGGGTTGATGTTATTTGGAGTTCTGTATGCTTCAGTTATCGGAATATCAAATATTGACATTTGATATCTGAATATTAAATATTCCCCATATTTGGGAAGTTTTCTGTTATTCTGCCCATAATCTTTTTATATAATTTTTACAGATTGTTTCTTTCTCATTGATGCCTATTAGTTTTCTAATGAAGTAAACATTGATCATCTTTACTTCATCTTGCACATGTTGAATTATGTTTTCCTGCATCCTAGGTGTTCTTACGAGATCTCTTCTTGTCTTTCCACCAGCTGCAATAGTGCCTTCAAGGTCTGAAAGTCTATTTTTACTTTCATTCAAATCGTTTTGCCAGCTTGTGACTGAGTTTTTAATTTCATGTACAGCACTTTGAATCTGCTTCATGTACTCTGTTTCTTCCCTATATTGCTCATTCAAGGATTCTATTATTTTTCTATTCTCTCTTTTTTTTTATCAGTGTCTTCTTTAGAAGCACTTAGTACTTCCTTACAGTTATCATTTCTTTCTTTACTTCAGAAAGTATTTCTGATCTGGTTTCCTCTATACCTTTCAGTAGTCGCTTCTTTATTTCAGATGCTATTATTTCAGAGATTTCAGGTGTGCAGTTTCCATTTTCCTGAATGCTATTGTCTTCTGAGTTTATTCTGGGTGAGCTCAGGGCATGAGACTGCATTTTGCTCCTTCTGTTTGTCGTTTTGTATATCACTGTCTTCTGACCTTTGGTGCAGAGCTTTGGTGGAGTTCTTTAGCACCAGGTCAAGATCTACTAAGTTCAAAGTTACCCAGGTGAGTATGACTTGGATCTGGCTGCTATGATCCATTTCTTTCTGCTACAGCCCATGAAAGTGAACCTGCTGTGCTACTCTGGTAAGATCTTCTGCTCCTGGATCGTCTGGATGGGTCTTGCTTCTAGCCTTTCTGTAGGGAGTTCTGCTGCATGTTCCATAGCAGGCTGTTGTGATGGATGAAGTTCCACTCACATGCTGGGCCTGGCTGTTGGGTTGAATGAGTTTCTGCCAGGCCCCAGGTAGTCCCACTCACACCCTGGGCCAGGGTGCTGGGTCAAATGCATTTCTGCCTGGCCATGGGTGGTCTCACTCTCCTTTCACATTTATTATTAGAATAATATAACAATTTTATAAATTATCATAACAATGTAAAGCATCTCAGATGGGAAAATTTTGGCACATTTTAAACTATAGTGAATGAATTAAATTCAGTTTTTACCTTCAGTTTTTTTACTTTCAGTTTTAAACTATAGTGAATGAATTAAATTCAGTTTTTACCTTTTAGATAAGAGGAAAAGGATAAACACAAATGAGACTCCCCATAACAAAAGTTGTTATAACATATACGAATGAATATTTTGTTAATTGATGTCCTAAAATCACTATAAGTTTGATTATCAGACATTGTTAAACTAAGTAAATATCCAAAGATGTAAAAACTGTTTAATAGGTGATTAAATGACACCTAGACTTAAGAATTGCATGGTCAGAAGCCCAATTCCATAGTTTGAGACTTTGTTCTCTATTGAAGTCAAATACCCATGTGTCTTTTGGAGAACAGTAGGTGCGTCTAAAGTCTTTAGGAATTTAAGTCATTCTATGAATGATGAATCATGGACTTAAGAAAGAAAGATTTGGTGTACTAGGGTTATGTTAGGCACACAATACCATGATAAGAAAAAATGTGTCATGTTTGTGGAGAGGGGAAAGTACAGGTGTCTGCCCTTGGAAAATGCCTGTGGCTTTGGAGACATGAAGTTGAATTTCTGTGAGAGTGAGAAATGTATCTAGTTTGTTGTGAAAGTTCAGGTGTTGTTAGCTGCTAGAATTGTTTATCATTTATTTCATGTTTTTCTTCTTAATTCCCTCTGTCTGCCTGTCTTTTCTTAACCACTACAGCAAAACAAACAAAATAAAATGAAGATTGTTTTTGTGGGTAATGAGCCACACCATGTAGATAGTAAAGAGCAGATCTGCTGGTAACTTTTCTCCCTGTGATCATGTGAGCTGTAACGACTGAGCAGAGAATCTTGCATGTGCATATACTTTTTCATTCTTTACACATCTTTTTCAACTTTTAAATAGAGTCATTGGTAAAAGAGTCTTAAATGATCTTTGCCAAGTTCTATGCCTTTTGCCTATGTCTAGGTACAGTCTCTGTTAGTGAACCAGAGATTTGAATGTTGGACAAACTTGATATCTTCAGGATCTTATAGTTCAAACTTTTCAGAACAACTTCTTTAATAGTCCATTCCCAAGTATGTTAGAGTTTTGTGATTAATTTAAGTTCAGGAGATAATTACAAAATGGAAAATTCCAGAACATGTCATCGCCAGGTTACTCAGCTCTAACTGAAATGCCAGGATTATTCACATGAGTTCTTCCAAAGAATAGTAATAACTAGCGCTGTGGCTTCATGGGACACAGGTGCATACACAGTCTGCTAATTTGTTTCTCTAAATACTTCATTGTTGATATGAAAACAGTGCTTCCACCTTGAAGGCTTTGTAAAAATTAATAGATTGTACAACTCTCTCAGGATTTTCTGGATATACCAATCTTTTAAGACTGCAGGTATGTCGTAGTTCCATCCTGTCAGCAAGTGAACAGATGTTCATTGGCTTTTGTTTGGTGAGCCAGTGAGCTGTGCTGTGCTTGCAGTGTAGCCTGTCACCATTTCCTATTTTCTTCCTGAAGAATCTGTGTGCAAAACTTATTTGTGGGGTTTTTGTAATCAATATCTCCATGCGGTATCAGCTGCCTCATCAATTTACAAGCCTCTGAGAATTATTCCATTTTTTTTTCATTTTTCCCTTCTTGCTCATTTTTGATAGTTTAAAGCCATGTGTATGTGCTTCTTTTAGAAATAGCCAAGTGGGTTACTTCATTTCTGCTAGATCCAGCTTAGCATGTACTCTTGAGAAAGTCTCTGGATCTGGTTCTCACTTGGGGGCTTTATCATGTCCATCTGTACAATACTAGGTCCATTCTTTACAAAAGTAGATTATAATTTCTAAGGAAGAACTACTACACTAACAAATAATGGCATTACTGAGAAAGATGGCAATGTTTCAAGAGGTTTCTGGAGATGTTTAAATAGTAATAACTAGTAATGTTTGAATATTTACTTGAAAGTAATTGTAGTAGCTGTATGTGTAGCCCTTTGTATACAAAATTTAATTGACCTTTCAAGGAATTCCCTGAAGTACAGCTATGTTTTAGCCTACTATTAACTCGATGATAAGATTTAAAGAGTTGACTACCTGCCCAAACTCATTCAAGATTAGGATCTATGGCAGTATGAACTTAGATATTAATTGCCTAGCCACTGAGTCATAATAATTTCCTGTGTCTTGTTAAAGAACTAAAAAGCTTCAGAAGAAATAAGAGAAAAAGAAATAGCAACCAGATTTGATCAAACTTGTTCCACATGACTCATTAAATATTCCTTTGTTGGTTGTGTTGATAATTTAGGGATTGCATAGTGTTAATTAACTGCAATCATATTTTAAATTGCATATATGAATAATTAGCTTTATTATTATTCTAAAATGTCCAAGAAGGCAAGAATAAAATGAGCCCAACTAAGAGCAAATATTTGCTCTAAATTCAAATGAACTCCCCACTCTTATTGAAAAAAAAGCTCATCTCTTGGTGTTATGGGTTGAAAAGGATTAATGCTAAGTTATCAAGTGTGTCACTCTCTGAAGTTGAATGCTTAAATTATTCAACTAAAGGGTAGTATCTAAATTGTAAAAATATGTCATTTTGAAAATTCTACGATTTTCTTTGACCTTTTATTTAGAAATACTGGATAGTTCTCAAGTAGAATTGATTTCCTTTATAAGAACAAAAGATGAACTCTTCATAAAAATAGAAATGACTGTCTTAATTTTAAAAATTACTCTCATCAAAATTATAATCTGAGATGTTTTTACTTTTTAACTTGGGAATGTTTACTATATAAGCACATGGTAAGGAAAATATTGTTATCTTTTCATGCTTCAAAGATATGCTTCAGAAATAAATTAGACATATGCTACTAGGAAAAAAAATTCTAGTGTAATACATATAACTGTGTGTGATTATTTAACTGCTAATGTAACCCAGGTAATTTTACATCTGTGATCCACCCACTACCACAGATTCAGCTAACTTTGACATCAAGTAACCTTAGCACTGTGCCCTTCCCTCTGCTCAGAAGTCATCTTTTAAAATGTCTATGGAGAAAAAAATTGTCCCACATTACGAGCTATTGTTCTGTGATACTTCCAAACTCCAATCTCAATTACTAAGTAGATTTTTGGGAAAGAATGTTTGCCAAAGTTTTGGAGGAAAGAAAAAAGGCTAGATATCACTTCTCTTAAAGACATCCCTGCTGTATAGGAGCACAGCCTGTGACCATGGCATTCATGGGTCCTTCCATCAGGCTAGTAGTTGGTTTTGCTGTTTTCTCAGATCTTACCCAAACCCACGAAAGAATATTTTTTGTTTAGAAAAGCGTTTCCTCTGCTCCGATGGCAGCCCATTTTTACAACTTCTCTTCAGCTACCCTGTTAGCTAATCAAATAAACATATAGTATGACTTTCAAACTTCAGCAAGGAGAGAATTAATGCAGAAAGGTAATTTAAAAACTGCTTTAATAGGTCAGATATAAAGCTATAGGACTATAAATAATGGAAGAAAAATAGGTTCCATGTGTTTTGCCAGATGGGACATGAGACTAGAAGAGAAAAATCTTCAGTTTAGAGTTCATTTTGGGTATTGAACACCAAAAAGTAGCAGTCTTTTGGTACCACTGACAGAAAAATGAGTGGGGTCAGAAGCTCAACTTAGGGAGACACAAACATTATGAATTAGAAGTGGCTCCTGCTGTCTGTGTGAAAATATCTGGTATGGCTGAGGTACCAAAGCAGAGGTCAGGAGAGACAGTAATATCTGTAGTGTAAAGATTTTTTTCTTCAGCCTGGGTAGAGAAAGAATGTAGAGGGAGAGAAAGAGCAGATGATGAAGTTATTTCCACTTTCCTTTTCAAATGTGACTGTAGGCATCTGCCTAAAAGCAAGACTAGAGAATTTATCTATGTGAAAAAAACCTTAGGAGAGTAGATATTATACAAGCAGACTAGTCAAGTTTGAGCATGTATATATAATTATTATAATAACTCAAAGGTTTGATTACATTGAAATAATTGTAGCTAACATTTAGTAGTAATTATATATCAGATACTGTTTTTAATATAGTAAGTCATTTTTCCTTGAATGAAAGTTATCACATATACTATTATTTTGATAACTATTTACAAAGAAGAAAATAGAGATAGAGATGTGAAAAAAGTTTTTCAAGGTTCTGTCACTAGTAGGGCTATATCTAGGCTTTATACCCAAGTAATTTGTCACTAAATAAGCATTTTAAATCCCTGTGTCATAGTGCCTCTATATGAAACCATCTACATAAACCATATCCAACTTGTATATTCCAATAAGTTTTCTCTATAGGTTGTAGGTCTTTCTTGTTGATTTTATAATAGAGCAGTAGTACTTGGCTTGGAAAGGAATGTACTAGTACAGCATGTTATACAGGAACAGATATGAATGTAGCTAAGAAAATGATGTGCTAGGACTTCCTACATCTAGATCAGTTAAGAAGCAGTGCTCACTTTTTATAGTAGTAATACTTTGTATTACAAGCTTTTATGCTGCATGCCTACTTAATATATCCAAGGGGAAGCTACACACATTCTTGGTGTTAGTCAGGGGAGATAAAACACCCACATTCATTTTTTTTTATTTAAGTAATTAGAATTTGGAGAGTGGTTTTTTTCTAAGTGTCCTAGATTAATCATACCAAGATATTTCTTCTTAGTAAAGATTTAGGCTGGATAGGGATACTTTTGTTTCACAGACCCAAATTTCTGCAGAAATTACCACACACAATGTATCATTCAGTCATTTTAGCAGTCAGTATCTGAATATACTATCCACAGTTACTATCTCAAACTATGTTTGGATAATCAGAGAGAAGATGTCAGAGGAGAACCCAAGGACTTCTAGGTCAATAAAATAAAACTTAGGGAACCAGAGGTGGAACACAGCTGCCTAATGCCAAGAACCAGAGATCAAAGTGAAACCTGAGTTCTAAAGCTAGTAAATGTCAAATACGTGAGCACATCAGAATGAATCAGAGAAGGTGGTTACAGGGCTGGAACTAGATGAGCATTATTTCATGTGTCACAAATACACTACCTAGCCCCCATCTGCCATGAAAAGTGATGACTTTACAGCTTCCTGTCCTTGAGAAGAATTTGCATAGATTTCTTTTACTTGCATTTGGTGTGGTCCACCATGAGCTTCTTGGAAGTGGCATATTTTCTTTGTAGGCTCTTTTTGAAAGCATTGTACTAATAGCGATGTTCCTTGCTTAGTTTCTTTGGTTTTCCTTTTCTTGTTAGGTTGTTTTTCAAGGTCAAGTGACTACCACCCACGAACAAGATGAAGTCATAGCTATTGATGACATATCTTTCAGTTCAGGCTGCCTGGTCGCAGATGGTAAGAATATGTTCCCTCATTTTCATTTGAACTGTGTAAAATAAATTTGGTGCAATTTAAACACTGTAAAATCTTTGATCTTCTCTCTGCTTCTGCCTGGCGTTTCAGTGCTGGGACACTTTCCACAGTTTCAGCGCATTGTATAACAGTGACTGGATCTCTGTGGGGAGTGAAGAGAGGCTGTTTTTCACAGACTGTGATGCTATAAAGAGCTGAATAGGATAATTTACTTTCCAACTGGAAACTTCATAGCCATTTTTACACTTACTAGTTAAATCTTAACAAGGAAACTCTATGCCTTCCAGTGTGCTGGTAGAAAACTGGGCTCCATGGACTTAAGTTTTCTTGGTGAATTGGTTTGATTATGATTACACTTCAAAATAAAAAATAAATGTCAAGATATTAGGTATCATCTATTTTTATTTATATGGAACAAGAAATACTGATATATTACATAATTCAGATACAAACATGTGTATTCTTTTAATATGAAACACTTGAGACTGGGTGATTTATAGAGAAAAGAGGTTTAATTAGTTTAGCATTCTGTTGGTTCAAGTGCATGGTGCCAGCATTTTCTTGGCTCTGGTGAGCCTCATGGCAGATTCCCATCATTGTGGATAATATAACAAAAGAAAGACAAAGAAGGAACGCATGAGGGAGGGAAGGGGAGAGACTGGAGAGAGTCCAGATTTGCTATCAGCATTCCAGATCCCATGAAATGCACATCAGGTTCTTCCAAAGATAGTGACCTAATCATCTGATAACCTCTGTAAATTTAAAGTCTTAAAGGACCCATCTCCTTTTAACACTGTCTCTTTGGGGACCAAGCTTTCAGCACATGAACTCTTGGGTGAGCCCCCCACCCCCATCGATTGATGAACCATGGTAACTTTTTGCTGCAGAGAGGGGTTTCAAGTTCTAGTTTGGTACAAATATAGTGTTTGTGATAGCTAGTATTTTAAGAACAGAAGGGATATGCTCTTCTCCCTAATAAAAAAGTAAACATCCCATGACCACATTGTGTGATAGTCCTGAATCCAGAGCATGGCCAGCTTACACTTAATTTTGAAAGAGGCATTTAACTTAATTATTAAGCCTAATCATTTCAACAATATCTTTGGCTTCTCAAGTCTATAACTGCTGCAGAAATTTGGGTCTGCCAAACACAGTGATCCCTAACTAGTTCAATTTCTTAGCTAGTCTAGCTAATCATCCACAAAAGAGAAATAGTGAATGAAATCAGCTATTGGCTGGATTTCCCTCAGTATTGGCTGCTGCCCTGGAAACTGTATTTACATTACAATCTGATAAAACATCATTTCTGGCCAGTGCTTGGGAGTGGAGATTTCAGGTGCAAGACCCTATTCTCATTTTAGACACAAACTTTCTGTCATTGGCTCTGGGAACCAAAGTCATTTCCCAAATTACCCTCATCCACATATTAGGACAATGACATAGTTGATGGGCCATAATAAATATTCAGAAGAGAAATGTCAGGTTTTTGTAGCAAGCCCTTCAAAGATTTTATAAAATCAGCATAGGAATAAAAAAGCATCTGTAGATCTGTAGTTGAAGTGGAACCACCAGAAATTTGAACATTCAAGGGAAACTTAGGATCAAACTGAAAAATACTGAAGTCTACAGTGTCGAAAGCAATTGTTCTAGACATCATTATAATGATAACATATTTGAGATAGTATGGGAATGAAGCTCACTGAAGATGAATCCTCAGTAAATTTCAAGGCTCTTTATTTTTACTATGGCTTTTTATATGGATATTAAATACATAAAACATGACAAAGTTTGAGACAAGAAAGGAGGACTTTTAACTTCAATACCGAGGCTCTCAGTACGTGAAGCTTATGTACCCATGGATGATAGAATGAGAAAATGAATGCATGAACTTAGGAGTTTTACCCATGGATATCATTTATCCTTTCACACAGGATAAATACTTATATAGGTGAAAAACTAGAGATTAAGAAATACAGTAAGCTTTATTTTAGGTTTTGTGTTTTATGGGAGATTAGTAAAGGATGTCAGTAATTGGAAAACTGCAAAGCATATGATTCTTATTATGGAGAAAACCAGATTTTAGATAAGATTGCTTTATGCTGTGAAGAGAAGGGTACAGTGATGGATTTGTTTTGGAAATGAAATAAAAATTAGGGGCATATTTATTCTTCTGAAAGGCAAACACAATAGTATGAAGATTAATAATAGAGCCCACAAATAGTAAGCATTGCAGCATAACTGTGGTACTTCGATGCAGTTGTGTTCTGTAAATGACAAGAATATGAGAAATTGTAAAACTAGTGTTATATTCCGAAATGAAACTCACTAGTGAAGTAAGTCTCATAATGAACTAAGCCTAGTTAATCATCAGAATCACAGAAGGAAGTTGGCTGGATTCTAAGCTTTCTCTAGATCTGTTGGATGGGAACAACTGAAGATAGGACATGAAATGAAGAAGTTCTTGGTAATAATTTGTTGCATAATGTGAAGAAGACCAAGTTTAAGAATAGCACTAGCATTTGGGAATTATGAGTCCCTTGTCTATGCTGACTACTGTACTTCACAATAACTTCCCTAAAGCAGAGTTCCTGCTGACTAAAATCAATGGTTCCAACCTCTGGCAGTCCTGGTTGGTGGTGGCCAGAGTACAGAGATATGGAAGTAAAGCCAATCTCATCTCTTTGAAACATTCTCTGTAGAATATCCTGTCCTATTGGATGGGCTTCAAATGCATTTAGGTGCAGAAAAACAGACAAATTTGCTAAAATGACTTAAACTATAGAGGAGAGAAACAGCTACAGTATAGGTTCTTTAACTCCAGCACTAGACAAGTTAAAGACTAAGTGATCTTCTTTTTACTTGGGCCTCATGCTTGTTACCTTATGGTCACAGGAGGAATATTGAAGCTCTATGAATGTCAAATTTAGGGCATGAAGAAGGCAGGAATGAGGGCTAGTGAGATACCTCAGTGGACTAAGCGCCTGCTTAGGCAAGAGCAGGGACTAGGGTTTGATCCCCAGTATGACATGCTGTGCCAGCCCAGTACCTGGGCATGCTGATCCAGCCACTGAGACGGGGTGTGGTACAGTGCATATCTATAATCCCAAGAGGAAGCTGAAAACAAAAGGATCACTAAGAGTCTGATCTGTGACGTGAGACCCTGTAACAAATACATTAAAAAAAAAGGAAGCAGATATGGGAGAGGAATAAATACTTTTGGCCACACATTTAAGTAGGCAATAATTTCACAAATAACCTTAGTTCTTAGGATAATAAAATTTGACATTTTAATATTCAGGTGAATTTTTTCATATTATTTGGAATAAAAGCCAACAAGGCAAAAAGGATTATGAGTTGAATGAACAAACACTTTTTTATGGAAGCTCAAAGTGAACATACCTAAAAGTAAATTTTAATTTTCTTGCAAAATCTGTTCTCTGATTTAAATTCCCTACTTTGGTCGATGGCATTTTCATCATCAGAAGTCTGGCTCTAAAAGAAATACACAAGGAAGATTTTCAGGTGATAAAAAGCAAGAACAAATCATCAGAGCAAAACTTCAGATGTCAAGAATAAAGGAACAACAATTGTGTACCCAACACTTAATACCTACCGTTGAAAAAAAGGAGCTTTAATTTGGCTCAGGGGAGCAAGTCTTAGGTCGCCTGGCTCCAAGACAGAGACATGACAGAAGGGCTTGAGGAGAAAAAGAATGCTTAGTTCATGGCACTCAGGAAGCAGAGCAGAGGAACAGGCTCAGACAAGGGGCTAGATACAGTATTCAAAGTCATGCCTCCAGGACCCACACAGGCATATCCACAAGTGTTCTATGTAATTTCCCTGGGAAATTCTTAGACAATTAAGTTGGCTCAGTCTGTTTCTAACCATCACATTTTATCCTTCATCAATTTGACACCTAATTGTACTTCTTTAAACCATGCTTAATTCCCAAATAAACGTAAGATCATACTTCTACCTAACATGACACTACTGTCTTGTATACAACTGAAAAGGCATTATGCCTTTCCCCCAGATTGCAATTGCTCTAGCATTTTTCAAGAATTCCAATGGAAAAACATAAAGTCTTAGATATAAAATTAAATAACAAGTTACATAATCTCAAGGTGCAATGGCACAAAAATAAACAATCACAGTCCAAAGGAGAGGAATAAGGGCATAAAAAGGCATCAAACCAAAGGAAAATAGAAAACCAGCATGGCAAACATCAATTTCTGTGTCTACATATCTAGTATCTCAAGTGAAGGGTAGTAAAATGTGAATTCCATTTGAAGCCCTTTTGGCCAGGCCAGTCCCAACTCACACAACCTCTTCTGGCGATGGCTCCACTCTATTTTTTTATTATTTATTTTAATGAGAAAAGAAGGATAAAATAGCAATGAAATAGCTTCAGATCAGATTAGTAGAATGTTATAATAATTAATACATTGCCTATTGTTGTCTTCACCGTAGTTATTCAGAGGACATGATGCAGACATACTATGTTTTTTACACAATATTAGTACAAACTTTTATTCTCAATGAACAAAGAGAAAGTAGCTGTGTATCTATTCTCTCTCTCTCTCTCTCTCTCTCTCGTGTGTGTGTGTGTGTGTGTGTGTGTGTGTGTGTATTTTTCACAACAGAAAGTTCTTTTATTTACACTTTTGTGAAGAGTGATGCATGACAGTAGGTTGCCTAACAAGTCTTAGCCTGATTCCTTTATTGGAAGATGTTCCACATTTTCTGGCATCACCTGAATGTCTTCATTACACATTTAGCTTCATTCCCAGAGCCTCACATATTGCTCTCTCAGGGATTCCTTGCCTGGCCTCACAAATTTTCCTTTCAAATCTGACTAAAAGACTCTCTGACTACACAACTGTTGCGTTTTTCATGCCTGTAAAACCAACATAACGTGGAATCAATCAAGGTCTGCTGTCAGAAATAGCAGGAGTCACCCTTTGGACCATAGCTGAAGCAGCCTGTAAATACCTGGATGCATGAGCAGAGTGAAATGAATTCTGGAGTAGCAATCCCCTCAGAGACCCTTCCTGAGCAAGGGTAGCAGAATCTCTCTTCTCAGTTGAACTGTTTACACTTCTGCTACCTTGACTTGTGGTGAGGTGTTGCTGATTCTCGAAATGTGCTGAAAGTATCCATTCTCTTGTCCCTGTACAAAGTACTTGGTTTCTCTATGGTGGTCCCAATCTCCTAAATATCTACACTTCATTTGGCCCTAATTTTTCTCTTGGTTTCCTTTGTGTCAAAATTTAAGTTTTTGCTCTGCATTATGCCTTAATCCTCACTCTGAATCATGCTAAAAGCAGCCAGCAGCAGCCAAGCCACAGCCAGAACCCTGGACTGCTTCTGAAGTTCTTTCCAGATCAGTCAGTCCACTGTTCTTAGTTTAAATCTCCTGCAAAGTCTTGGGATGTGGGCAAAACGTAGACTTCTTCCCCCTTAGTATAATGCACATGACCTCTAGTCCAAGTATCAATGCAAACCTGCTCCCAGTTGAAGCCCTGTTACGAGCTCAGTCCTTAGAGTCCACATTTTCATCATAGTTCTGATCTTCTGAGCTTCAGTCTGAATCACCTGTCAGGCTGTACCTATAATACTCAAAGCTTGCTCTGGATACATAATGTCACAGTGCAAGAGGAAGCCATTTGCAAGCCTAAAAAGGCAAATTTACCAGAGTCCAACTGTGATTTCCAGCATGTGGACCTATTACTAAAAAGCATTGTTTAAGCCTCCAGCACAAGGTATTTTTTAGTGGTAGCCAAACCAAACTAAGACATTTACCAAGAAAAGTAAACAATATTTTAATATAATAAGTATTTGAAAAGTCAAAATGAATTGAACAATACAATGATGAACAAAGTACTAAAATGTTAAGGACAAGATCACTATTAATAAATACTTCAAGCTGTAATATGGCTTGGAATGGCACTATGTGAGCCACAAAACCTGGAAACTCTTAAATAATTGCAATAGTGTAAGGTACATCCTCTGACTAGAATGAAACTGAACAAAAAGTCTTGTAAGTTCATCATTGTGTGGAAATTAAGCAAAACATTTCTTTTTAAATTTATTTAGTACATGGTCTACAGGGTCTCACTGCACAGATTGAAATCATGGTGACCCTCCTGTTTTTGGCCTCCCAAGCGGTGGGACTATAGGTGCACCCCACCATGCCCAGTCTCATTCTCGATCTCAGCGAGCCCCTGTGGCGGAGCCAGCACAGTATGCTGGGGACCGAGCTCCAGCCGCTGTGTCTGCCTAAGCAGGTGCTTTAATCTGCTGAGCTATTTGGCTGGCCCAAGCAAAACACTTTCAATATGTTAGTCTGTGTGCTGCTGAAATGAACACAGCAATACATTTTTAAAAATATTATTTTGGAATAACCCTGTGCAGACACTTGGTGACTGAGTACCATTGTTATGACAAGGTTGTTAAATTGTTTGATTGCTAAATGAGTCATTTTATGTAGTGTGTATATCATAACATTTAGAAAAAAAGAAATTCCAATTTGATGACTTTTATTTGCATACTTCTTATGTACAGTACAGCAATGCATAAGGGAATATAAAATTACAGTACAATCAGCAAAAGTTATAACATAGTATAAATAAGGTATAGTGTAGCCTCAAAAGACATTGAAGCTCTATAAATGTACAAAATGGCAAAAGATAGGCTATTAGTCTCAGTTCTGGTTATGAGTCCAAACATTCATTAAATACTAGGTCATAAAACTGAACAGTCAGGCCATCAAGTTAGCTCAGTGCACTGTGCATGGACCCAGGTTTGATCGCTGGCACCACATGTTGCACTGGTCGCATCTCTGACTATGTTGAGCAGGCAACTGAGACCCATCCTGGTGGCGCAAGCCTGTAATACCAGTGCTGCGGAGGCTGAAAATAGGAGGATCACTACATCAGTGAGTCTGATCCGCATAGTAAGACCCTGTACCAAATACATTAAAAAAAAGTTGAACACTCATTAAACAGGTAGGTTATTAAATGGGAAATATTAAATGGGAAATTTTGCACTTGTAAAAGTTTCACAGGTAACATCAGTTGTGAAGAGTATGCTTACCCTGAGGACTAGCTTAATTGCAAATGAATCAATTTGATTATTACCTAAGGTACTGTTGGAAGCAAATAGCTCTTAGAAGTGAGCCCAGTAAAAAGAGTGTGCTGATAAATTTTTCTGACCCTTTGTTACAGATTCTGTCTGGGTCAAATGTGATCAACAGTGTTATAAGGCTGTGCCTCAAATCACTCCCTTCTGCACCAAAGCAGGCAAATCATATACATACATATATTTTGGATATTAAGGCAAAAAAGCATCCTCATATCAGGTTGCTTCTTTTCTCCACTGTCAGACACTTCTCATTTAATGACTACATTTTGATTCTGTGAGTAGGTTGTTAAATGACTTATTTGCTAAATGAGGACTCATCTATAGCATTTACATCTCCGTATACAGAACAAAGACATCATCGAAGGAAACTTCAACTTGACTTCGCTGTTATTTGTCATGTGTAGTAATGTGTAACAGAACATAAAATTGTATTTCTGCACTGTACACACAATCAGCAAAAGTTACAGTACTAGACAAATAAGGTATATAATATCAAAAAGACATTGGTGGTCTGTAAATATATTAAAATAAAAATTTAACAAGTAAGACAGGCCCTAATAAAATAAGCAAGACAAGAGTGGCTGGTTATAAATGGGGTCATAAGTCTGACCCAGTTTGGCCCAATCTAACCTAGGTATTGAGCCTTTACAATAATTTTGAGCAGTGGGTTGTAAGTCTAAACAGTCATTTAAAAAGTATGTGACCAAAGGTAGAATATTTGTATTTTTAACTGAATAATGAGGAAAATTTCATATACTTAAATTGTTAAAAAAAAAATAGATGTAACAGTTTTATTAGAAAAGTAGAAAGAGTCTATAGTAGTAATTTCACTGTATAAAAAAAGTAGAAAAAATGAGTCAAAGCTGAATTAGGGAATAGGAAAAAAAAAGGGGTTCATGTGGATAGGGAACAACTGAAAATGGGAAATAATAGAGAAAATGACTGAAACAGAAGCGGTTATGTGGAAGAAGATGAACATGTTCTAAAGTTTCATTTCAATTGAAGAGAGAGCATATTCATTGCCAATATTAGGAATGAAATAGGGTCTGAGTGAATATCGTCAGTTAAAGAAAACTTCAGGACCACATGGTTTCATTGAAAATTGTCGCAAATATTTAGGAAGAAATACTCTCAGTTGTATACATTTTATTCAGGAAAAGAACAATGAAGAGGACTAAATAAGGACTTACCTTATCCAGCAAAGTCAGCATTGTCTGAACACAAGATGTACACAAAAATATTATCAGAAAACTGCAGGTCAACATTCCCAACAAACATAAAAAATATTCTCAAAATATTATCAAAAGAAATCTAGCAATATTTGAGAAACCGATATAGTGCAAAATCCTAAGAATGTAAGGTTGCTTTGACATTTGGAAAGTAATTGGTGTGAGTCACTATGAAAACACACTAAAGAAAGAGGACATGCTGATCTCGATAGGTGTATAAAATTGTGCGATGTATTTCTAAAGGCATTCATGATTCAAACCGTAAATTTTGAGTTTTTAAACTGATGAAAAAACTCCAGTGTAAATTCTCTATAGGTAACACCATCCCCTCTGAAGAAAGAATGCTTTGATATTAAGATGGTAGCTAGGGACAAGTGAGATAGCTCAGTGGACTAAGTGTGACCTGAGAGTTCCATTCCTAGCACCACATGTGGCATAGGCTCCACTCACAGGCTTGCTGAGCTGGCCATGGAGACCAGGTGTGGTAGTGAATGCCTGTAATCCCAGCACTGAGGAGTCTAAGATAGTATGATCACTACAAGTCCAAGCTGCATAGTGAGACCCTCTACCAAATACATTTGAAAAAAAGATTGGTAGCTAGGAAAGGATATCTATTCCTCATTTTATTCAACTGTATACTGCAAGTCCTAACCAGCACGATATAGTAAGACAGACAAAGTATGGAAAAGCTATAACAGAAATAATTCTCTTTGGAGATCACATTATCATCTAAGATCTCAGAGAGTTTATTTCATTTATTTTTTAAAAATGGAATACTTACGAATGTGTGCATCATTGCTTTGTCAGAACCATGATGTTTTCCATATTGTTCCAGTTTTCCTGTGTTTATTGCTTAGTGTGAGAACAAAATTTGCTATTTGAAATGATTTTTTTTATAACTAGTAAATGAGTTTATGATTGTAGCAGGATATGAATTCATTATGAAATCAAATTTAGGGCCAGCCATATAGCTCATGAGATTAAAGAGCATGTTTAGGCAGACTCAGAGACTGGGATTAGATCTCTCGTTTGCCTTTCCAGATCTGCTCCCGGTTTGTGCTGAGAGTGCAATTGAGATTGGGCGTGGCAATGCACGACTGTAATCCCAGTGCTTGGGAAGCTGAAAACAGGAGAATCACTAAGAGTCTGATCTATATAGTGAGACCTGTAGACCCTGTACTAAATACATAAAAAAGAATATCAAATTTATTTTCAAGCAATGGCAATGACCTATTGGAAACCATGAGAAAAATTGTATCGTATCCAAAGTGAGCTCTATGGATCTAGCAGAGTACATGTTGGGTCTGCATTTGGGAAGCTATAAAGCACTGATGAAAGGCATAACCTGGGAGTTATACGTAGCTCATTAATTGTACTATTTAGACATAAACATCCTAGAGCCGGGCGTGGTGGCGCACGCCTGTAATCCCAGCACTCCGGAGGCTGAGGCAGGAGGATTGGTACCTGTTCGAGACCAGCCTGGGCTACAAAAGTGAGCTCAAGGCCAGCCTGAACTGCATAGCAAGACC
>PVJA010019099.1:0-38910 GCA_004027025.1 Myocastor coypus
TTTTTTTTTTTTTTTTTTTTTTTTTTTTTTTTTTTTTTTTTTTTTTTACTTCAGATGTTATCTCTCATCTGAGTTGCTCTATGTGTTTCTGCACTTGTCTGTCTACCTCAGATGCTACTGATTCAGAGATTTCATCTGCATGATTCCCATTTTCTTCCATGGTAGTGTCTCCTGTATTTGATTTGGGTGGGTTCAGGCCCTGAGATTGCATCCTACTCCTTGTCGTTATCATTTTGTATGGAAGCGACCTCTGCACTTTGTGAAGTTATGCTGTTAGTGTCTGTGGGAGTTTGGTCTGGATACCCCAAGTTGGTTCCCCTCCAGAAGTGCCTGGCTGCGTGTCAGAGCTCGGGCTGCTGGCTGCTGCGAGGCTCCGTGGGTCGGGACTGTGGGTGGAGTTGGAGCTCTGGAATTGAAGAGTCCTGGTAGGCTCCCGGGCCAGATGGGTTGTCAGACGAGATGCCAGATGAGTTTGGGACTGGAAGTCGAGCAGGAGGAGCTGGAAAAAAGTGGGAAATAAGGAGTTTCTCAAGTGTTGGTTTACGTTGTTAGGAAGTGTTTTTAGGGAGATGGAAAGCTAGGAAGAAGCTGCACCAGAGTCTGTTGTTTCCGATAGGGTTGACAGAGGCCCTTGGCCGACAAGAGGACTTAAGCTCAGAGAAGAAAATACTTCTGGGGATGGTACGGCTTCACCAGGGGTAGTGACCTATGGAGGGCAAGAGTGGTGGAGTGGAGACATAAGGCCCAAGGGGATCTCAAAGGGGATGCAATAGAAGAGGATGAGAACTGTCAGCCTTTCGGCAGGAAGCATCTGACTCACGAAAGCTAGATCCTTTACTTTGATTGGTCTTCATTACTGATCTAATCTCACTATGATACCGCAGCTGAAAGGATCAGACAGGAGAGTCCTGCTTTGATAGTTCTGCCAGCTCCATTGAGACACAGAACTCCTGAGATTTCAAGGACCAAAAAAACATGGTTGACTCTTTGCCCACCTCTCTAGCCTGAGTCCCAGGTCAGAGGTGACTCTTCAGGGAACTGCTTCCTGCTGCAGTATAATTGTGGCATATGAACAACATAAAGAACATGGTTGAAAGGTACTATGGTAGCTGCATGGTTGTGTAGTTCTCCTGTATAGGTGGAGAAAGAAAAGCCACAAAGCAGAAATGACTTGTGTGTGCCATGGAGCTCAAGGAAATTAGATTTGGACCTGATTCTCCATCTTACGCTCTTTGTAATATTCAGTGTAGCCAGAAGCCCCCTTTTGCTCTGGAAAATGGAAAGTAAAAGCCAACAACGTACACCAACCCGAGGAAAGCAGAGTGTCTCAGCGTGCCGACTGCCTCCATCCAGAGAGATTCTAGCGCGTGACTGGCAAGGTGGATTAGTCAGCAGTCATCCGACCCCGAGCCCTTTGCAGCGTCTGATAAAGCTTGAGGTGTATAAAGCTATGCAGTTGGACCTCCCTTGTAACGCGTTGTATCAGAGTGCAGGCCAGAAGGAAGCCCTGGGCAGGGCTTTTCTGGCACTTCACAGTGATTATGGCATGACAGCTCACATCTGCTGATACTCAGTGGCCCTGGTGCTACGTTCGCAGGCGGGTTATTGTCACATGCTGACTCACTTAATTCTCACAATAGTCCTAGCAACTCAGGTTTTAAATGGGGAAACTGAGGCATAGAGCAGCTAAATGACTAGTACAGAATCATTTAGTTGATAAGCCGTGGAATTTGGACTTGGATTTAGCAAGTCTGCTTCCAGGGCTTATGCTCCAGAGACAGTGTGTTAAGGCCCACATTGTAGTGAGTGGTGCTTAGGGACATGACTGCAGAAATATTTATTCATTCATTGCAAACTCCCCCACCCTTTTCCCGGGACCATAGGTGCAGTGGGCTCATCGAGGCAGGCAGGGAGCTCACAGACGCCTCATGCTTCTCTGAGTGCTTTCTGGAAGCTTTCTCCACTGGGCAGTGACTCCCTGTCCATTCTGGGCGCTGCTAGGAATCTGCTTCCAAGATTCTAACTGCAGGCATCAGTGCTCAGCAGCAAGGCAGCTTTCACATGCCCTTGGGTGAAGCTGGCAGAGTCTCCGTTATGCAGTGAAAAATAGCCAGTTGATCTTTCTCAAGTCTATACGGATGCTGTGAAGTAGTCTTTAGAAAGTAACTGCACAATGGGAAATAAAGAAGAACACTTTTCCCTGACAGAAGGGTTAGAAGTGTTGAGGCGGTGCATCAAGACACCGGCACCGTGCACACGCACAGCACCCATCCCCCCCCACCAACTCTTCTCTCCTTTCCCTTACACACACTAGTGAGAGCTCATATTGCCTCTGAATTATGTGCCTTTGATGAATTTCTAAGGAAAGACCAGCTTTGCTAGAGCCTATGTTGCTTAGCTTAAATCTGGGCAAATGGCACTTCTCCAACTGTTACTATTATAATGAGGTTTCTATTTACCTAGAGAGGATGCTCTTGAGGGAGCTACAGCTAGACGCTTATGCTATAGACAGAACAGTCTCCCTGCTGAAATGTGATTTGCTGCAGAGGGCTGTTTGGGGCTTGGATAAATGAGAAAGATAAACGCAGTGACTTCTGGTGGCTTTCAGTAACATGATGACTGTTGGGGAACAGATCTCCTCTCCGCTTCTGTGCCTCCCAATCTCCCAGATCATGAATGAGCCCAAAACAAAACTTTTCAAAGTATGCGATTAAGCTGGTAAGGCCAGTCCACAGGCCTCGTCCTCTCCCTGCCCTTGCACACGTCTGCTGTCACAGGGATCCCTTCACGCACATGTGCAAATGTTACGCAGGGATATGGAGGCACAGTGTGCAGCGTCATGTGGACCTCGCTGTGAGCGAGCTGGTGGGCAGGGGAGCAAGGCTATTCCTGCATGACGACCTGTCCTTCACGATCCAGCAGGGCACACTGGGCCCAAGAGGAAGTAGCGACATGACTACCTGGGAACAATTTGTCCCCCAAGATGCAGCTGTCAAATTCAGATAAAGCTTAAGCAAATGTGGCTGTAAACCCTCTAGGTGTTCAGAGTTTCACTGTTGTTTCAGGCTCTGGAGTAGAAGTTGTTGATGGGTATATTTGGCTTTATAGTACTCTTACGTGCTTTGTAATTTTAAGACCAAACTGAAAATGGACCCGGGAGTTCTAGATTCAGGCTTGGTCCTCCAATTGTTCATCCCTTATGGAGCTTTTGCTTCTGAGCTAGGCTCTTTGGGATCTCTGAGGGGGAGTCGCTGCACACTGTGCCTGTAGCACTCCTGTGTAATACATGCTTCGAGGGCTCCTTGGGCCACAGCACTCATAGTGTGACTGCCAGGGAAGAGGAGATCTACTTGCACAGGAAGTGCTACTACACGGGGAAGTCACCGAGGAACAAGGGCAGGTAACAGTGGACCTTGGTTTGAGCTATACCACGGAGGCTAGGTCAGGTTCGGACAGAAAGCGTTGGAGGAGGGAAGGTTATAATTACACATAGGAAGAGAGGAGAGTGGGAAACGAGTGGAGGGCATAGCATGTGGACCATTCTTGGGCTGAGAGAACATATGGGAACGCAAGAATAAAAAGCAGTCGGTAAATCATACGTATTTTCTAGGTTCTCTTTCCTCTTTACTGTTAGTCTGTTCAGAGTTTAGTCCAGCATGACCACGTCATACACCGCTGAGCGGCAAGTCTTTGGACTCAAAGCTATCCCTAACCCTGGTAGGGTGGAGAGGGATCCATGCACAGGCTCAGGGGCATCCTGGAGGAGGTCTGTGGCAGAGATGCCTCCATACCTTCCCACCTGCTGTGTCCTCCATGGCTGTTTCCTATGGCCAGACTCGTCTTCCTTTTTTTTTTTTTTCATCACTGTTGAAGCCATGCTCATCTTTCTAGAGGCAACTTAAGCAGAAGTTTCCAAGGAAATTCTTCATGAGTCCTGTCAGCAGCAGCTATCTACTTTCTGGAACCTTCAAATTCTCTGTTTCTCTGAGCTGTTGGTGGGATTTTGCCCATAAACATTAGAAACCCCAAACCGTTGGCTATGCCCAAGTGCCCAATTTTGTTTGGTCTCTTTGTGTGTTTTCTCTGTAAAAACTTCTTTTGGGGTGTTGTAGATCAACTGCTAACACAGAGCCTGAGAAGCAGAAAATGTATAAAGGAAAGACAATTAAAGGGTTGAATACTGTGGTCCTGAACCAAAATGGTCCGTTTTGCAAATGCAGCTGACAGATGAGAATCTGATGCCTTTGTTCCACCTCCACCAATTAAAGGCCTGGAAGGATCTGCTCAGCTTTTAAACTCTGAGCCCTCCAGGGAGGCCTTGAGGGCAGGACTCACCACTTCCCAAAAAGAAAAGCTAGGCATCCTCTAGTCCCTCACAAATGGGCTGGAAGGCGGCAGCATCTGTGCCCCAGTCTGGGCTCCTCCCACTAATAACCTTCCCTCTCTGCTCACTCAGGACTTCTTGCCCTAAGTCAGTTGCTTCGCTACACATTAGCCCTCCCTGCCCAGTTCTGCCATTCTGAGAACAAAGGGCATTTCTGCCTTCTCCCCCTTGTGCTCCAACCTCATTTTGTCAGCTAGGCTTGTGACTTTTATGCACCACAAATTTCCGTGTCTTCCTCTGCCATTGTCACCCATTCCTCACATAGTTTCAGTTTCCCAGAGTGCAGTTAGATACCAAATCTGCAGACCATGTACTCCCTGCTTCAAGTTATCTGAGGGCTTCCTGGTACTCTCAGGTGGCCTAGTAAGTCATGACAAGAAATTGGAAACTCTTACTTCTTCAGCTTTGTCCTCCTTGACTTTCTTCTTGTTTTTCTAAATTCCAAATTCATGACCCTTCTGCTCTAGCTCTTCAAGTGGTAGTCTTTTCCCACTGCATATATCACTCTGTACATCATTTAGTTTTTAGCTTGTCATTTCTTAGGAATTGGCATTTATTTGCATGCCACCATTAGATCTTGTCCTTTTCCTTTATCATTAGATGTTATAAAAATGATAAAATGTGTGTTTCCTACCTTCGTTGGGAGCGTAGGATGTCAAGTCTCAATTTTCGTTATTGTATTGCTGGAAGATAGCATAGTTTCTAGCTATGCTGAATGAATGATGTAGTTGGTACATTGGTAAATCAATGAACCACTTTTCTATATCCAAAGGAGAGAGGCAACTTTTCCCTGAGTGATAACTTTTAAGGCTAAAGTCATTGGATTATTCTTTAGTCTTCATGCCTTTTTTTTTTCAGTACCAGGAATTGAACGTAGGACCCTGTGCTTGCCAGGCAAGTGCTTATTCTGCTGAGCTATCTCCCTAGCCTCACTCATTAGCCTTGTTTCCTGTTCTCTAGATCTTTCCAGCCCAGCACAATGTGCCTGACTACAACGGACAGGTGCCTGCCATTTTTGGAAAGGGACTGGGCCCATCCTTGGGGAATGAACCCTTCCTTAGATATCAGGACCTAGATTTTCTGTGGCGTGAGTTAAACTAACCTCTCACCTAAGAGATCCTGCCAATATCATCAATAACAATATCGCCCATGCCGGTACATTCTGAGACTTAGTTGTAGCTTTGAGTGTGATGAGTACATAGGTATTTTCTCCAACCTTGTTTGTCAGGCTTCGGTTTTCCTAAATGCCAACCATCTGAGACTACTGCCATTTGCATTCTCCTAGAGCAAATCTTTAATCTGTCACGATCTTGCACATCACCCATCACCCAGCAGTGATACTCTACCTGCAGTTGGACTGTAGGTGATGTGACATAGAGTGACCCAACCTTTATTTCTAAACATCCAACTTCCTTGTGGTCTGACTAACCTGTAGCTGTGGCATTAAAGGTTCTTCCTGGCCTTGGCCAGTTTCTCTGATCCAATCGTGGCCAACTCTGGTGTGCAGCACACACACCTGCTCCCTAGAGGAGCCTTTCACCTCTTGTAGCCCTCCAGTCGCCCATGCTTGGCCTTCGCTCGCTTTCAGGCTTGTATCCTAGCCTCCACTGGTATGTCCTCCTGAGGATGCTACCTCATCTCTTGCTAGGATAAGCCTCGTTATGTTTGAGTAGCAAATTTACTTCAAATTTCAGTGGCTTCACATGCAATAAATAAATGTTTATTTTTCCCCAAATGAATGTCTAAGAAGAATAAATACAAAATACCTTGCTTTCCCAAACTAAGATCCTCAGCAAGTTTTCCTTCAGAGAACATCAGAAAGCCAGGCTGTCAGTGGTTTTGCCAGCTGGACTATTTCGAGGGAAGTGATCACTGTGAAAGTTCACATGTGGTTGTGTTGTTCTGGTTCAGAAGTAATACAAGTAACTGCCACTCGCGGCTCTTGTCCAAAGCTAACCACATGTCTCTGCCTAAATCCAGAGACACTAGGAGACACAGCATACAGGGAGTCATAGCTGGTGACCGGCTGCACCAAAGCAAGCCAAGCACCACTGCATGCAGGAGCACATGCTGTCCCAGGAACTGCTCTTAGAGGGCTGTGGGCCCGAAACATTTTCTGTTTTAAACATAGAATTTGCTACCTGGAGATCTTCCTTGTGTGTGTTTTGCTTCCTGTAACAGATGACAAATGCCTTTGAGATAGAAACTCCTCTAATATGAATACTGTCCTCAAGTAGCAGTGGTAGCAGAAACCCCAGGCAGGAGTGGGGCTTTGTGTCTCGAAAGCTGTGTGATCCTGGGCTAATGATTTAACCTCCAATGACAGTACAGCTTTGAATTCCAGAAAAAAGACACAGAACTCCTTTCGTTGAAATGTCAACTCCCTCACCGCTGGATGAGGGACTTTTGGAACTAAACTTCATCTCTGGAAGCCTGGACTTCCTCATCAGTACCACGTAGGTAGCACTTCCAAGCTGGTTGTGGATATGAGTGATTCATGCAGCTTCTCTGCACAGGGCCTGGCTTAACTTGAATATTTAATAAATGA
This sequence comes from Myocastor coypus, assembly GCA_004027025.1. Taxonomy (NCBI): domain Eukaryota; kingdom Metazoa; phylum Chordata; class Mammalia; order Rodentia; family Myocastoridae; genus Myocastor; species Myocastor coypus. The sequence goes on from PVJA010019099.1 coordinate 6,933, forward strand.
TGGTTGTCAGGGGCCGTTCTCTGAGCCCTAGTTTCCTCAACTGTAAATGAAGTGTAATAAATAATGGACCTTGTCATGCCTGTTCCATGGTGGCCTTTGGAACCAAATCAAGATAAACAGATGGTAGCACCAAGTTATAAAGTGGAACATGTTACACGGCAGCTAGCATTTGTGACATAGTCTTATTAGGCCATGTAGGTACAGAAACATTTAATGCAGGCTGGGATATGAGTAGATGACTAGCTGATATTTGTTGAAATGGGTTAAATACAATCATTACGCAGAAGATTTTTCTAATTATGTAGTATCATAAGCCCCTGCCAGTCCCCTGTGACTGGCCTCCCGCATTTCCTGTGGAAAGTGCTCAGCATGCTTCTTGGGACACCCAAGGGTGTCTCTTCATGACTCAGAGCTTTTTGTCACAGTCTGAAAAACTGGGCAGCACCCTGTTTCTGCCCCTCACTCCTCAGGCTTTGGGCTCTCTCCCCATCTGACAATGAAATCTCTGTCCTAGTGGTTCCTGCGCTGGCCTTAGTCTTAGCTGAGAGAAACTAGAGAGAATACGTGGGAAAGGGGAAGCTATTCTTTATCTTTCTACCCAGCACATTTTTCACTTAGAGACAGGGCAGAGAGGGTCATATTTCTCTCTGATGTCTTTATTTTCCTGTCAATAAAAATCTTGTTAGCTGCCTTGTTGGGCAGGGTTTAAGGCTCGCAGTCCTGTGTCTGTGCCTTCGTTAGCCCTGGGTTGGTGCTGGAGAGCTGAACTGCTAAATCTTCCTAGGTCAGAGCCATCAGGGACAGCCACAAGGCTAGGGCTGTTTGTTTCCTGGGATCTGCCCTCTTGTTCATTTCATAAGCACTCAGCGCTTGTTTGATGGTTAAACCTTTAGAAATGTCTGAGGGAGGCACAATGGGACATAACTGGCTTGGGACATTTCTGCACCTGTGTTTCTGTTTCCTAGTGTCCTTCCCTTGTTTAAATAACAACTACAGAGTTCTTGGCATCATGCCTGGAAAGAAGGAGGTATATAGTTTTAGCACTGGTAATAATTACTCAGCATTCACTGAAACCTATAAAGAGCCTACTATGTGTCAAATACTGTTTGACATAATTGAAATATATCAGGTAATGAAAGAAAATTCTTCATCCTCAAGTAATTCCTACGGTAAGAATAAAGACGGTGTTGATGACAAAGTTGGCCCCTGCCTTGGGGAGCTTAAAATCTATTGAGGGCAAGAAAAGGAATCCCCATGCTGCCTTGACCTCGCGCTGGTGTGCATGTTGTCTGATAAACTTATGCGGCGCTTTGAGCTCACAGAGACAGTTCTGACTTGGTGAGTGAGTTAATGTATTTTATGTATGAGCTTTTGAACCCTATGATAGGGTGATGTTCTACCACGTGTGAGAAAGAGGTCTCATGGCTCCTACAGGCCTCGCAGAACCAGAGAAGATAGGCTAGGTTACTGCAAGGAAGGTGTCAGTCATTTTTTCCTCCATTTGCCCAGACACATTTGCTGAGCACCTAGGAAGTGGTAGCAACCATGCCAAGCATTAAGAAGCACAGTGGAAGGGGTGCTTCAGAGGTCCGAGGGGTGTGGATGCTGTCCCACTTCATCAGAGGCAGTCACATACACCCATGGTTATTTCCTTAAGGCCACTGTGAGCGGCTCCTCCCCCTTTCCAGTCTTTAGTTCTTCGGAACCAGGGTTCCAGGAGAACTCAGGGAAACTTCTCTGTCCTCTGCTTTGAAAATGCAAACAGTAAGACTATTAATGGTGGCTGGGGAGATAGCTCAGCAGAATAAGCACCTGCCTGGCAAGCGCAAGGTCCTCAGTTCAATCCCTGGTACTAAAAAAGAGACATTAATGGCACCAGTGTCTATAAAGAACAAAATTGGTCATAAGGACAATGTATGTGATGTAGTAAGAAAGCTCGCACCTCCTGGGTCAGTATCTTCTGTAGATGATGTTTTGAGGCCTGGCCCACAGCACAGGGAGGCGCTGATGCTGCAGCAGTTCCGGGGTGAAGCAGGTGACCCTTAGATTGAATATGTGTATCACAGCCAACTTCTGCTGGCCTTTTATCAAGGGCCCTTGTTAAGGATGGCGTTAGGTAGTGGGATGGAGATGAGCTTCCCGGCAATGGGCGCACAGGGGCGAGGAGGGGAGACTGATGATGTGACTTAGGCAGTACATTTATTCCATAAGAAGTTTTCATTTGCGGTCCTCCAAATAAGCCATGAGGGTCGGCAGGAGGCCTCGTGACTTCTCTGTTCTAATTGGTGAAATGGGACGAGATATTTATCAAAGGCTTCACATTGGCAAGTGTTGCATAGGAGTCTAAAACACCTGAGCTCAGGATCTTCTCCAGCACCCCAGCCAGGTTACTGAGTGCGACATGGCTGAACTAAAGGGACTGCCAGGGGCTGAGGAGATAGCTGGGTGGGCTAAGCGCCTGCCTGGCAAGTGCAAGAAGCCTAGCTTGATCCCTGGCACTGCATGCTGTGTTGGCCCTGGAACTACTGTGCCAGTCGCAGTACCAGGTGTGGCGGCACACGCCTGTAATTCCAGCACTGGGGAGGCTGAGACGGGAGCATCACTACAAGTCTGAGCTGCATAGTGAGAACCTGTACCACATACATAAAAAAAAAAAAAAAAAAAGATGAAATCTCCAAATGGCTTTTCCAGAACACTAGCTTCTCAGGATAAGGAATATCACAACCCCCCAACAGACACACAGAAGCAGACAGACAGACAGACAGACATGCAGACAGACAGACAGACAGAAACACATAAAGACACAGACAGGCAGGTAAAGGCATTTCTGACAAACAAGTCAGAGAACTGCCAGAATGAGAAGAGCTAAAGATCCTTGCTGCGGATCTCTCAGTGCCTTTAGCAAGCTCGCCTAACATGGGTTCTATAATAATTTAAGGTAGGAGAGAGGATCCAGTGGCCTTTTTGATCGTGTACCTCTTTATCCATGGACCACTTTATAGGGACTAATTTACTTTTCATCTTTCTTATGGTACTGGGGACCAAACTCAGGGCATTTACACTGAGTTTTATGCCTAGCGCTATTTTTCAAATTCCGACACGGGGCCTTTCTAAGTCTCTAAGTTACACAGGTCAGCCTTGAACTCTTCGACATCCTGCCTCACCCTCATAGGTACACTACTGTGGTTCACTTAGTTTTCTGAGAAATGCAAGTGGGGAGAAACTCTGCTTTAATTTTCAGAGAGCTTTGTTTCCCCATAAAACCTCAGAAAGTTCCCCTCTGAAAGAGGGATGCCTAGGAGCGATTCCAAGGGCACAATTGTGTCGTGTAACTTACAAGCCCTGTGCCTTGGCCGCGTCTCACTGCAGCCATGCTCACCAGCTAGGGGCGGCAGACCGGCACCTCAGGCAACGCACACTCGACTTTCCTTCCTGGAGATTGCAATCCCATAGAGTTGGGGTGAGATTCACCCTACCACGTGACTTTGGTCTAAAAGAGGCCTGCACTTAGTTCTAGAGAAGATGACTGAAAGCCAGGGACTGTAGTGACGTCTCTACATGTGCACATATGCCTGGTCGTCCCAGGTGCTCAGGGTCCGAGACTGACCTCTCCTTAGCCCACAGATTCTTCCTATATGGGCTCCATTCTCTTGTTATTCCCCTCTACGTGGTAACCACTCACTAATACCCCTCTTGGAGATCAGGCACAAGCTCTTTAGTTGCCTACAAAGCCCCGTCTGTTCCAAGGCAGTAAGAAAACTTCAGATGCTATACCGCACAGCCAAGGGTGAAGTTTGAAAAGTCCCCTCCCCACACAGAAGGGGACATGAAAGCCCAAGATGGCTATGCTTTAGTTCAGGCAATTGAAAGAGAGATTTCAGAGTGGGCAGGGGGTTGGGTTAGCAAGGCTGCAGCCTGGCACAGCTCCCTATGTGGGTGTAACTAACGTGGCCATTTGCTCCATGTAAGATTTGATATAGAGCAGCAGCCTTTATTGGCTTAGGTGTGTTGCAAGGGTGAACAGCTGGCTGGGGGACTAAGAGGTGCTGGGTAGCTAAAAAAAGATGTGAACTAGGGCTTTGTGCAGCAACCAGCTGGATCTGGTCTGCCCAGCCAGCGGCTCTGGCTCTTTTCTCTGGGATGCCCCAACCTCACACAAACCTGTCCAGTCCAAACTGGTGGTGGGACCACCAGGTGCTCAAATCCCTCATGGTGTGCCTCAGTGCCATTCCAAAATGTTGGATTTTGAGAAGAGAGTTGACTCTTAGAAAAGTGTCCTTGCTGGACAGAGTTACATAACGCTAAGGTCTCTTTGGAGGCAAGCTGCTGAGTTTGGTGGCTAAAAGAGCAATTGTTTTCCAGTTTGACTTCCTACTAGACACGGTGTAGGAAATTTTTAAGTTATGGAATATTTTCAAGTGAACATAAATTTTTTTTTTGGTCATCAAAAATCCATTTATTTATTTATTTATTTATTTATTTTTTGTGGTACTGGGGATTGAACTCAGGACCTTGTGTTTGCCAGGCAAGTTTTTATTCTCCTGAGCTATATCCCCAGCCCCAAAAATTCATTTATTTTTACAAATTCAGGGAAATGAAGTAGGACGGAGAACATGAGAATATTGAAATATTTTCCCACAGGGCGAACTGGCAGAGCCAGTTCTAACTATGGAAAGTTCTTTGTGGAGTTTCCCACTCCTGACACCAAGATAGTTCTCCTACAGTGCCTTTCAGCACTCCCAGAGGGAGAAGGAACCGGAGCCAGCCAGCGGCATCAGAACTGTGCCGCAGTCTCCTGAGCCTACTTTATGGATCCCCATGTTTGTGCTGCACGGATCTTTTTTTTTTTTTTTTTTTTTTAATCTTGCATTTTACATAACAGTATAACACAAGTAGTTCCCCAAGTGACTTTAAACTTTGTAAGGCATGGGGCATATAGTGCTATTGTATATCTGTCACGTAAATACCGTATGCTGTAATTCATTTCATGTTTATTCTCTGGCTAGGCATTTTGGTTGCGTTGTTTCCTTCCTGTGGAAAGAACATGTGAGGAGCTGTCATCACATTAAGCTGCTTCTGATTTAAAATCATTTTTTGAGGAGAGATTTGGATATTTTATTTTATTATTTATTTATTTATTTTTTATGTTTGGATGGCTCAGGCTGCCTTAAGAGCAGGTCTCCTGCTCCATGCGGAGCTGGGCAGTGACTTTGCTGAATCATGTGTGTTAGTCAGCTGAGCTACTAGCAAGGCCCGCCGTGAGGAGAGATTCAAATGGAGGGTGAGGACTAACAGAACAGGCCTGCAAATCGTCTTCAGTTTTCTTCCCCCAAACGGCAGGAAGATCCTTCCATGCCAGATGGTCTGAGGACACATGCTGTTAACGTCCTGATTTCAGTGTACTAAAGATTTAGGAAAAGCAAGCCTGGATATAAAATCAGGATGCTATTAAAAATTAATTGGTAGTTACTACGATCTTAGTTTTTAAGATTATAGATTCAGTGCTGTATGCTCACAGCACCTTGGATCAGAAGGCCACTTGAATGTTTAGCCAGTCATATTAGCAGCAGCTACAGTGACGTAGTTCCCGAGGTATACATCAAGTATGAAAGGGTTTGGAAACAAATGCTTTATCATGTTGCCACTGTACCTACTAAGAAAGCTGTTTAGATGTTGGTTTGATCATTATGCAGACAGAGCACCAAAGCAGAGCACTTGTCTAAATCCACCTGGCCAGACAGAGGCAGCTGTTACAGGGAGGCGGGCGTGCTTTCCTGGTTCGCAGGCCTGTGGTGAGTGGGAACACTTCACCCCCACAGGCAGGCCAACTCTGCATTTTTCTGTTCACCTCTGTGAGGAACAAGTGGCGTCATGATTCTACCCGGGAGGAGGTCAGTATCTCGCTGCTAGAAGTACAGGGGTGGAAGATGATTCTGTACTGTGGAGAAGCGACCACGATCACGGGAGAACCGTGAGTGCCGATGGACTCGCTCTGAGGGTGTGTACCTCTATTTCAGTCGTTCGACACTGAGGTCATGGGGTGACGTCAGGAAAAGTTTCACCAGGGCACAGGCGTTTGAGATTGGCTTTGCAGGAAAAATATTCCTTGGCTTCCTCAGGCAACAATAGAGTATGCTTTGGGGCATTCAAAGCAGAAGGCCTGGGAGTAGAAACAGAGAAGCAGAGTGCATGGGCTCCTCTGGACATGGTGACATAAATTCAGTGCCACGTCGGCCTAAGACAAGGCAGGAGCAGACATGAGTGGGCTTCTGGGGGATTCTAAGAGGTGTGAACTCTGACTGCTGGCAGGATGTGGTCCAGATCACAAGCTACACAGTGTGTGTGTGTGGGGAAGCATACTGCAGACTGCACATTTGTGTCACCCTAAATTCATACATTGAAATCCTAACCTCTAATATGACGGTGTTCACAGATAGGGCCTGTGGAAGGTGGTGAGGTCCAAAAGGTGGGGCCATGGTAAGGGACTGATGTCCTTGTAAAAGAGGTTAGAGAGAGAGAAAGCCTCCCCCCACCTTTCCATGTGAGGTCACAACAGAAACTTTTCTAGGAACCAGGAATGAGCACTCACCAGAGATAAACCAGCGCCTTCCTCTTGTTCTTCTTGGATTTCATAAGTGTGAGAAGTAAGTTTGCCGCTGCACTAGTTTACAGGGTTTTGTCAGAGCAGCTTTAATAGACTGAAACAGAAACAGGCATAAAAGGAGAGGAATAGGTTCTGGCAGACAGTCTTATTTTGGATGAGTGTGGACAGCATAGCAGAGGCAGCTGGCACTCGTATCTGGGAAATCGTGCAGAGGCACTGCAGGAGGTAGGTGACAGATGAGGATCTGGCCTGAGAAAGCCCGGATAGAGAGAAGGAGACAGAGAGCACAGCCACTGGCAGAACGGCACTCCCACAGGAAGGAGGAGTAAGAAAGAAACAGAAACGGAGGATGACTAGGACTTTCAGTGGAAGCAACCGACAGAGTGAAGAGACAGCCAGCAGCATCAGGAAACAAGTGTTTTCTCTATTCCCCAGACAGCAGACTAACACCTAGAATGTATATAAGGGACTCAAAAAAGTTAGGTTGCCCCTAATTATAAGAATCAAAAAAAAAAAAAAAAAAAGCAATTTAATTGTAGACATTTTCCAGAAGTGAGAAATACGTGAAAAAATGTACAAAATCACTGGCCATTTTGAAAATTAAAACAACATTGAGATCCCGTCTTATTCTGTAAAGAATGGACGTCATCAGGAAGTCACACAACCAATGGTGGCCACAAGGAAAAGGGACACACCTCAGTGCTGGTGAGGATGTAAACCAGAACCAGCACTGTGCAGTCCCAGGGACTCTTGGCTAGGCAAACTCTAAGCTTTGGGATGTCTCAAAACCTGAAAGTAGAGATTCTGCTTCACTCGGCCCTTTCCTTCCTCAGTGTCTTTGCAAAAGACTCGAAGACGTCATGTTGCAGGGATCCCCGTGTGCCCCTTGGGTAACAGCACGACTCAAGCTAGCTCAGAAGGGGCCTGTAGATAACCAATACATGGGTGGATAAAGAAAGTGTGTTTATACCCAGTGGCCTGCTACTCTGCAGCAAAGAAGGATAAACTCAGTCATTCACGGGGAGATGGGTGCCCCTGGAGGTAACAATATTAAGTGAAAAAAACATCAAGACACATGAGCTTAAATGTCACATGATTTCTCTAATGAGATTCCTAAAATATAAATAAAATGAAGAGTAAATGATAAAGCAGGGCTGGGAGATAGCTCAGCAGCGTAAGTGCCTGTCTGGCAAGAACAAGATCCCGAGTGCGAGGAGAAAAAAAAAAAAAAAAGGGAAATAGATCTTTGTTTTTTGTAGATGAGAAAGGGCTAGAAGATAGAAGAGACTGAAGCAAGGGGAATGGAGGTGCCTGGACAAGGGAACCTAGAGACAGAAGCAGGGTGGGAGGGAGAGGTAGGGCGCAGCAAAAGGGAAGGCGATTTGCTATGATTACAAACCTCCCCACCCCCACGATAACTGCAGTCAGTTGCCTTCACACACGTACTCAGGCAAAGCTAAATTTAAAATAAACAATTATAATTAGGGAAAGTGAATGAAAAGGTGGTGCTGGAAAACACGCAATAGGCAGCTCGAGGAAGGAGGATAACAAAGGTTGCACTGTCCGGAGCAGATTGTGTTCTCGATGCTTACCGGGAATCCAGGTCCAGGTGTGCAGTTGGAAGCGGAAGTGGAGAAGGCAGAGAGCGGAAGGGCGGGTTGGGACCTCGCTCAGAGGTGCTTTGTGTGGTTGAAGACATGGAGGGGTGGGGTCGTCCAGGGAGCAACAGGCAGAAGTAATGCAGGAGAGAGGAAGAAATCCTGCGTGGCAGGTGCGAGCCCGTGGCGTAAAGGATGCGATACTGAAGCTGTGGATGAAGAGAAGGCCGTGAGCACAGGGACTTAGAAGGCAATTTGCTGGGCTGGCTGCCTCAGAGTCTCTTGGTAGGAAAAGGGCGGCTGAGCAAGTCACTCATCATGTGGACTTGTGGCTAGGCAAACGCTAACCTGGGCCGATGGCAGAGAGCTCAGCGGGAAGCCCACCCCACCCCCAGCAAGCCAGAGTGCGTGGCCCGCCTAGCCGGAGGAAACCAGATGCAGCAGACCACACCGTGCCCAGGAAACTGTCTCTCCCCAGAGACAGCCTAGAGCAGGTCCAGGGAGAGAGAAAACGCGCAGCAGACGGAAAGGAAGAGAGGAAGGATGGACGCATGAGCTACCACACTGGTGCTGACAGCCCCGCCCCACTGAGTGGACCCGTGTCTAGTTCTTATTTGACTTTGGTTTGAGAACAGAGAACAGCATTGTGTGGCATCACGCGCTGTGTGGATGGGTTCTGCTTCCACTGAAAGCTTATGTTACATACAGGGAAGCTGAGCTCGCTCAATTTGTAAGTGATAGAGCAGGGATAAAGCAGAGTATAATTCCAGAGATTAAATCCAGACCATGTGTCCTCTTCGTCCTCTGCCATGCTGCCTCCTCAGGTTGAAATTACTTTGGGAAAAAAAAAAAAAAAAAAAAAGAACAGATAGGCACAGCATGCGGTTCTCCTTGCCAGGGCGCAGAGAGGCCCACAAGTCACTTTTGTAAGCACACTTTTGTGCTGCTTGTACGCGCGTTGTCTCCCATGCGGTAGATCCTAGGATCGCCCCTCATGGGACCCCTTGGGAGAGGACTGAAGTCAGCATAGCGAATGCACTTCCTTTCTCAAAGAGTCTGATTCTTTATGATGCCAACTTTCCTAATGGAGAACAGGAAAAAAAAAATTCAATTTGTCTGCGGGAACATTGAAACTTGTTCCCAGGGTGGGGTGATCCTTAGGAATGGGCGTGGGAATCTTCCTGCAAGCTCTCCTGTGCGCCACACTAGGGAATTGGTGACGTCTCCCCGTTGGTCTCACTCATCCTGTTCGCCACCCTGACACTGGCTCACTGGCCCTGCCCCGGCTTGGCCATGCGGGTAAGAATACCTCACACGTGGAGGGACCCAGCCTGCTCTCCTTGGACCGCTCCTCACTGCAGCGGTGCTGGTTCATTTTCCTAGAGAGAAAACTGGCACCTACAGTGTCTGTGGCTCGCCAGGCACCCTGGTGACTTAGCTAGTGTGAAGCCTGCGTGTGAGACTCCGACTTCCACGCTTTTTTCTCATTGGCTGGCTGTATTTTGAAAACTGACTCCCAGCACATAACATAGAAAAGTAGTAGAGATAACTTGGAAAGGGTAGCAGTGGAGAATGCTTCTTTCTTTAAATTTTACTTTTAGGGCCCGGCAGGATGGCTCAGTGGTCTAAAGCGCCTGCTTAGGAAAGCTTATACAACTGCAGGCACCGCGGTTCGATCCCCGGCACCACATGCTGTGCCAGCCCTGCCCTCAGGGCAGGCTGAGCCGGCCATAAAAATAAATAAATAAACAAAAGTTCTGAAACAAGAACAATAAATAAATAAAAAATTTAAAAAATAATTTAAAAAATAAATTTTATTTTTAAATCTCTTAGTTATTTGGTACAGGGTCTCACTACGTAGTAAGACCTCACCAGCACTGGGATTACAGGCAGGTATCATGGCACTGCCTGGTTTCAGTGGCTGGCATAGTGCACCCAAGGTTCTAGGGCTGCCAGGGAATGCCATACCAAGGATCGAACCTGAGTCCTTGCACCTGTCAAAAAGGTGCTGAGACCACGGAGCTATCTCCCCAACCCCTGGAGTGTTTTCTGCCTTCACTTCCTCTTTACCACTGACAGTATCCCCAGAAAGCCTTTACTGTAGCACCCTGTATTCCCAGATTGGATCTTGATAGTGTATTTTCCAAGGATACAGAAATGTGTTCGGACCCATTCCATTCACTCTAGAGTTAAAACTCTGCCACCTACCTGTACCCATGGCAAAGCATGATGGGGTGAAAAGCGTGACATTTGGAGTCACGATACTCAGGCACAAGCCACAGTGCTGTCCCTGCGTAGCCGTGTGGCAGTGGCCAGTCACTTCATCCCTGAGGCGCCATGGCCTCGCTGGTGAACGAGGCCTATCCCACGCCACACCGCACATCCCAAAGGAGACGCCCTGCGGGAATCTCCTCGAGAGCTCTGTGCGAAGCTATCAAATGTGCCCTGCTCGCCACCACGCAGCCCCTTCTGACTGCAAGGTGGCTAGGTGAGAGATATATACGAAAGCCACCTTCATTCGCGTACCTCTTTACTCAATTTACCAAGGACCTCCTGGGTACCAGCTGGGCACGGACACGTTGGGAATCCTAGCTCACCCCGCCCCCCAGTTGTTGTTTCTTTAAATACTAGAAAACAAACTTGGATAGAAGAGGAAAACAGGAATTAAAAATGCTGTTATGAAAAGCAAGGAACCAGCTGGGTTTCCACTGTGATTTTCGTTTCTGCTGTCGCAGGCAACAGTCTCCGCACCCTTGAGGCAGCAGCGGCGAGGCCCACGCTGCAGGGGTGTGCCACACCTGCGAGCACGCAGACCTACGTATGGCACATACACAGCGTAAAGGATCTACATCTGCTCCCCCTAGAGCTTCACTCTCTGAAAGGTGGGGACTTGCCGAGGTGCAGGACAAATGTTTTTGGGGCTAAATCAACCTCGAGGGAGCAGCTCTCTGGCTGGCGGCGGGGAGGGGGCGCTGTGGCAGGCGCTGCTGCTGCTGCCAAAACCCCGGGCAGCAGGGCTCAGAGTCTTCCTGGGCGCACGTGCCACCCTTCCCGTTAGAGCTGGGCGAGGGCTCAGGAGTCGAGTGGGTTGGTGTTTGGAGAAAGGGCAGAGCTGGGGGGTGTGTCCTCTAGAGATTCCACTTCAGGGCCGCTCGCGTTCACTTGATGCATATTCATACTTTCTTAATTTAAATATAGACCACAACTCCCAGCCAATAGCGTGCTTGGAAAAACAATTAGACTGGATGGAGGCGAAGACTGTCGTCCTATACTGCCTGTGCGCTGCTTTAAAAATTAGACCAGTGTCATAGACAAAATTTTTTTCATAAAAATATAATAAGTAATAGGCAGAGCTCTCATGTTTGCAGTGTAGTTAGAATGCAGAAGGAAGGCCTCTACCCATCATTTTGTGTGCGGTGGTCCATGAGAGTTTTCAACTATGTTTAAATACTTATTTCTCTTTGTTCACTTCCAACTCGGAAATCCTATAAACACAACATTCGTTGTGAAGATAAGAGGTGAGCATTTAGTTTGGTTTGGAATCTACGCTGTAGATTCCTTGACACCAGTAATTGTGTAAATGGAACGTAGAGCTGAAGGTGTTTTCCAGATTCAGAACTTACAGTCTGAGACCTGAAATCCACATTATCTTGTGGAAGAGTAAATGGTTGAACCAGTTTGAAGTTAATCCGGCAAACTTGTTTCTTGATTATTAAAACACTACTTATTTTTTTTTTTTTAAAGGAAAACAAAGAGAAACTTCAGAGCTGCTTGTAGATACAGTCAGGGAACCGTTGTGGGTGCTTTGAAGCTTATTCTAGCACGCCACCCTCGGTCACGTGACATGACGCCCCCTCTCCCCTAATGACCCAGGATTCGGCCTGAAATAGTGAATTTTAGGTCTCAGCCTGCACCTTCAGAACCACTGTTTACATTTGACAAACTATCCAGTGGTATTTTATGTACATTATAGTTTCCACAGTTTGGAGATCTTGAGTTCTCAGGGATGAATACGGAAGTGGTCATAAGCGGGATGCTGGATGATTCCCCTGGAATGCAAGGACAGAGAGACGCCGAGGCCCTTGCTGACAGGTTAGCTCCCAGCGACACGGAAGATGAAACTCGTGAGTGACTGTGTCTGTAGGACTGGCTGCCTGCAGCTCCCAGCTGTGGGTGAATCTGAACATGGGACTTAAATTTAGAAAGCGAACAATTGGACAAAAGGAGCATATTAAGAAACATCATTCATATCTGTTTTTCATTATCAAAATAATATTGCTGTTTTGCATGCTTGCTAGATTCCTTGGGGTATTCTATTGCCACTTTGAGGGTTTTTTCTTTTTTTTTGCATATTTAGAAGTGATTTAATGGAAACATTGTTGCATGGGAACAAAAATATTTTTCTCATAAAATGTTCCCATTCAGAACGTTGTCACGTAATTTTGTTCCATATGGTGCTTCATAAAGCAACAGTGTTTGTAGGCAACTGACACAGACAAAAGTGATGGATGTGCTTAAACGAGCTCTGTAAAGCAGGAAAAGATAATTGATGCTTAATTATTTATGGCAAACATAATGTTAAAGAGCAGTTCAAGCTAACTCCGTTAGAAAGACTGCAGAGAAGGGAAGTGATCACTTTCACTATTCATTGCGTCATTCACGGCTAGCATGTTGCTGGGGACACAGAGGTATGTAACTGAGGCTGTGCTACTGCAGAGTTCATCCTCTAGTGGAAAAGACAGCAGAATGAGCTGCCGTCCAGGGTCCAGGCGCTTCTGCAGCACCCGTGAGCCTCAGAACACCTCTGGCGCTTTCCCAGGGCTGTTTGTCTCCTTTGTGGTAGTGGCCAGCAAAGCCCAGTGGCCCACCAGCAGGTAGCCCATTGCCACATTTTGTGAGTGGGGTAACCAACAGCAGGGCCAAAGTGACGGCGTGTCATCTGAGTGCAGGTTATCAGCACACAGTGGCTGACATCTCAATGGTTCTTCTGTTCCCTTGGGTCATTCTTGCAGGGTTCACAAGTTGTGAGCAGGGCTCCGGAGAAGACCCCAGGGTGAGGGACAAAGGCCTCAAAGTTAACTTGGAGGCAGACCTCCAGGCCCTGGCACACCTTCAGGTGAGGCTACAGTCCTAGCTGACAACTTGACTACAGCTTCAGGAGGGACTAAGAGATACAGCCTGTCATGGGCTCTGTTCCCTGCCTTGTGAGGCCACAGATATTCATGGTTTATAGGTGCTTGGCTGAATTTGGAGGTGATCTGTCACACAGCAATAATGAATGTGCCATGTGGGATGGTATACTCTTCTTTATTACTATCTCTCCTCAAGTACTGGATAATTTCCACGAGAGCAATTATTTTTCTGTGTTCACTGCTGCCCCTTGAGTGCCTGGAGCCCTGCCTGGCTGTTGGCAGGGGCTCAGCAAGTCCATGTGCATTGATTGTAATGGTTTGAATGAGGAGTTCTGATGTCTCACGGTTTGTGGCAGTCCTCAGGACAGAAAGGGTGACTCTTCTTAGCTAAGTGGTTAGGTGTTTCCTAAGTGGTGAATACTATAGCTACCACAGCAGCCCCATTAGCCTCTGCACAGGACAGGGACAAAGATGATGAAACCCGTATCACAACCAACCACACAGTGACAGTGTTTTGTTTTGTTTTGCTCTCTCCCAATACCAATAGCTGCAGACCACTTCAGGGACTGACCCCAGGAGCTGGCTGACTGTAGGGAAATAGCACCCCTGGAACTACGAGCCGTAACTAATGCTAAGGAAATTGAAGTCTACTTCTCCTCTAATTGCTCAGACTGATGTGGGTCCTGGAGGACTGTTGAGGGCGGGAGTTCCTCAAGGCAAGGGACTCATGGGACAAATCTTAACCAAGACTGTGAGTAGTCAAGGACCCAAAAGCACTCATAGACACCAGAGCAGGCTGACTTTGAGAAGACAGCACTGGCTGGCTTGGGGGCAAAACTAAGGAAAGTGAAAGTGAACACCTGGGAGGAGTCCTGGATGGTAGCCTTCCCTGGTCACCATTCGGAGTCCTTTCCACCCCAGAGTCACATGGGGGAAGAGCTACTGTTGGCTAATAATAGTCTTTCTTTTTAATTTTATTTTTTTATTACTTTTAATAAAAATAACAATGTGATAGTTTCAAAATACATCGGTAGTATGTTTGCAAAAACTGACACATTGCATATTGTTGTCCTCATAGTAGTTATACAGAGCACAGGGTGTAGACATGATAAATTTTCTAATCGATAGTGGTAAGGAAAGAAAAAAAGAAAAAAATTCTTCTCTTTGAACTGACAGGAAGTAGTTGTATACATAGTCCAATGTTCCATAATTATATTGGGTTACCAGTGAAACTGGCAATGTTGGAGGCTGTTGATGTAAGCCTCTTATAGTTCATCGTACTAATCTAGCTCTGTGTTTTATGCCTCATAATTAAGCTTTTCCACTGGGTGATCAAGGGCAAGTCAAAGCAAGACCTGTATAAAAAAAAAAAATCATCTTTTGTATCTTCCAAGGTCAAATCCATTCAGGATTAACTTTGGAACCATGTACAGTGCTTTGTAGAACTGTTGTCAGTGTCAGCCTTTGGGACAAGTCACGGCCATTGCTTGACCAGTTTGCTTTCTGTGAAAGCCTGAGAGAATGTTTTTTCTCTAGGTGACTCTCTTTAGACTAGTGGTCCTCAACCTTTCTAATGCCATGACACCGCAATACAGTTCCTCCTGTTGCGGTGACCCCAAACCAAAAAATAATTTTGGTGGCTACTTCAAAACTAATTTTGCTACAGTTATGATTTAGAATGGCTTTAGGTGACCTCTGTGTTTTGGTTGTTCAACCCCCGTCAGGGTCACGACCCACAGGTTGAGAACCGCTGTCTTAGACACACTATAGTTCATTTATCCCTTTCCTCTGAGGTCTCATGATCTCCTTGACCAGAAGATTTGGGACACCACTGAGTAATAGGATGTTACAGCACAGGTTCTCTTATTTCCTGAGTCCTCACTGACCTTGAAGGGCTAGGGCCAAAATGTTGGGCGATCCTGTGGCCCTTCTTTTTCTCCAATTTTTGGTCTGTTAATTTACATTCTCAACCCTCCAGCAGAGAAGCTTCACACTATTACTCTATAACATAGACAATTGAACTTAACATCACTGTCTTTCTGAATATCAAACATCTTAGATTTAGCTTGCAGTTGGTATTTCCCATCAATGAATGATATTCTAATTGGCTAATAATAGTCTTATGTGTGCTTCAAACTTCCCTCTCCCAGTTTGGCTTTGAATAGCCTTGGGATTCTGCCAACGACATCCCTCATGTGCCAGATCTGCCAAGAGTGGGCGCTAGAGAGACATAACGGATAAAATGTTCAAAAGAGATTGTGTTTTGTTCTATGTTCTTTTTGCTCCTGTCTCGGTCACCCTGGCAATGGCTCTCGCATTATGGATCCAGGAGCAGCAGCTGGTTCTAGCTCGTGGCTTTGCCACAATCCCAGAACCGGGTGTATCTGTAATACAAATGCGAGGAGGCTGCATCTGTATCGCGCCTGTGGCTCCTGCTCTGATTCGATCCCCAGCAGCAGGCAGGGGATCCCCAGAAGACGGGACCTCTGTCTGTCTTGCCAAGCTTCCAAGAGCCCCACCTTCTTTGTTTTCCTCTAGCTTCAGAGGCAGCAGCTGTTTCCTGTGTCTTTCTAACAGGTTGGAAACTACACGGGGTCTGATGGCGCCTGTGCATAATCCCAGCTACTCAAGAGGCTGAGTTAAGATTGCAGAAGTGAAGCTAGCCTAAGCAATTTCATGAGAACTCTGTCTCAGAATCAAAAATAAGAAAGGAAAGGGTTTGTAACCAGAAACACACACCTACACACACACACAAATATTCACACAGAAGAAAGAGGAAGAAAAATCAAAGAAGATATTTTAACTAAAGTCCCCATTTTGATGTCTCAGTAGGACTCTGATTGAGGCACTTCAAAATCACTGTAATCAGATAATCCAACCGCTTGGGTGCTCCCACCCAAGGAGGATTTTGGTGGTCTGCTCTGGAGCGATGCAGGCTATTAGAAGTTCACTTAGGGACCTAAATAGGGCTGAGCTCTGGTCCTGAACTATAATCTGCTTGTTTAACTGTGTGGATGCCCCAACTAATTTAATGTCAAGCAAGATCCTGAGCAATATTTTTGTGTGTGTGTTTGTGGGGGACCAGGGTTCGAACTCATGACCTTGCACTTGCTAGGGAGGCACTTGTGCCACGGAGCTATCTCTCCAGCCCAGATCTTGAACTATTTCAATTTTCACAAGTTCCCTCAGCTACCTCTACTACTGTTTAGTGGAAACAACTTCTAAATCTGATCAGCTCCACTTATCCACTGAAGTGCGTGTTTCTGGCTATTTATATTCCAACAGCTTAGCAAATGGTTTCAACCTTTTGGGCTGCTTCCAGACTTTTCCATCCATATTCAGAGTGTCCTTGGACTCCCGAAATACCTCTGGATAGCATGCGGTACAGCAAGGCAGGATTGCTGAATGAATGTGTTCCTGTCCCTAGAAGCAAAACAGATTGGTGTTTCTTTAGAAATTTGCATTTAGAAAACATCCATCTTACACAGGTTCTCTGTGTGCAGTAGTTCCTGATTTCTGTTAAATATTTCATGGAAAGGGAACACTGTCAGCATTACAAATGGAGTTTCTGAATATAATTTGTAGTGAAATAAACTCCCAGAAAGTTCTGGCCAAGTTCTGGGACTTGATGGAGAAGGATGGTTGGTTTCTGTAGAGCAAATGATTTCTGTTTAGAACATGCAGGTGCTTGGGAATGTATGGATCTGGTGTTTTTACTAGAATGTTATGGAATGTGATTAAATGTTCCCTGCTGTGATACTCATTAACTCAGTTGCTGCATAATACATCCCTTGAATCAGATAGGGAGGGATCTTCTTCACTGAAATTATCATCTTTATCCTGAGTGGACTCTGCTCTGGCTGGATCCGTTCTATTAGAACATAGGGTGATGCTGATCTCTAACGGAAAGGAAGGTATAAAGGATTATACTTCTCAGTGGAAAGGATGTGTAGCTTCCCATTTCTTCCCCACAGTTAAGGCATGGAGCAGCTCAGGACGAAAGATGGTAAGCAGGTGTAAGCAGATCAGCAGCACATTGGTAAAATAATAAAAGAGAGCTGCGTGTGCACGTAGTCTAAATCACGACACATGACAGTTATGTGCCCTGATTTTGCTCTTGTTTCTCAGAGGAAAGTAAAAAACAGTGGCTCTTCTGCCTGTTGTTGCTTTAGGAATATATAGTTTGAGGCACGATGGACTACAGAAGAACTGTGTGTTGAGCAAATATGATTACAGCCTTTTCAGTATTGCTACAGAGAGAAACATGGGGAAAGTAACAATAAAAACTTGAAATTGATTGGGATAGGAGACTCTCTGATTTGCAAAATACTTTATTTCAGTTGTTTATGGTTTAGAAGAGTAGCTTTTAAGAGGCAAGTTTGAGGGCTGGCCAATAGCTCAGTGGATTAAAGTGCCTGCAAGCAGGTACAGGGGCCAGGGGTTCGATCCCTGGGGATTTTATTATGAGTCTGATCTAGTAGTAAGATCCCGAACACCCATTCTCCCCTAACAGAGAGAGAGACAGGCAGACAGGCAGACAGACAGAGACAGACAGAGAGAGAGAGAGAGAGAAAGAGAGAGATGTAGCTTTCCAGAGATAGGTGAATTATTAGTTTGAGCTAACTGTATTGGTTCTTTGGTCATCAAATTAATCAGGAAATCTTCTACTGTATCCTGCTACTTAGGAGCTTACAGTAACCCCGCCCCCTGCCTCCCAGCATCCGTGTTTTATTGCACCATAAATTTGTGCCAGCTTCCTCTTTTAGATGATCTTTTCATTTCGCGTGGTAGAACGTAAACGCAGTTTTAGTGTAAGGATTCCTCTCACACCAGGAGTTCAGAATACTGCATTTTCTACCTCAGCTCTCCATGAGAGTTCAAGGTAAGCCTCTTTAGGACATTCACCATCTATCTCCTAATCTCTAAAGGCTGGCCTGATAGCTCAGCAGACTGAAGCACCTGCTTAGGTAGAGTGCAGAGGCCAGGGTTTGACCCCAAGCATGCCCACCGGCTGCACCCCTAGGGTGCTCTGAGAGGTGCCTGAGACTGGGTGTGGTGGTGCGTGCCTGTAATCCCAGCGCTTGGGAGGCTGAAAACAGGAGAATCACTATAAGTCCGACCTACATAGTGAGACCCTGTAGACTCTGCCATAAATACAGAAACAAACAAACAGACCAAGAAAGGAGAGAGCATACAGTGCTGTTGCGAGGAATGCATGTAGGGGTGCCAGCCGTCTGAGTCGCCCAGGACCCAGTCGTATCCTGGGATGTAGGAATTTTAGTGCTGAAGCAAGAAAGCTCCGTGCAAACTGAGATGTTAGTTTTTCTGCAGGGTACATTGCAAGCAAAACACTTAGCCCTGTGCTCTGCATGATAAATGCCATAAGACCATCTTACATACCTAAGCATGCTTTGCATTTCCTCCTTCCATACCTTTCTCCCCTCTTCTCCCATGATCCCATTGCTTACCACTGGAATCAGTCTCTCTTCTTTACTTATAAGAATCCTAATGCATGTTGTTTCTTTGAAGAGACTGAGTACTCATGGGGTGGGCTCCCCCTGACTCTGATTTGTGTTTCCAAGAGCTTTGGAGTGAGCCTGTCATGTGTTTAGGAGATCATATCCATAACTGCATTAAGTATGCAGAAGACAGTCTTGCCCTGAAGGTATTTACTGCGTAAGAAGATACCTCATGTCATATTGGCAAGAACTAGCATAGCATAACATGTAATAAGCTTGCAAAACGACATTCATCTTCACATTTACTATTGAGCTGCTTCAGTATTTCCTAAAAGAGATAGATTGTTCAGAGGAACCACACTTTCATTTTATTTTCTGTAAAATAGCTCAAGGAATTTTTGTTGGCCTTACCCCAAAAATTCTGATAGGGCAAGGTCATGCTTTTGTACTCAGAAGAATGTTTTAGAATGTTGGTTTTGGATGAGATTGTATTTCATTATTTCTTTTGTGTAAATATAACACTTAATTACCAACACTGGAGAAACCATTCTCTAAAGATCTAAATTGCATATTAACAAAAGATTTGAAATGGATTTGAGTTTCAAAGGGAAATAGACAAAGTGAATACATATATCTTTAAACAATAATTACACTCTTGAAAACCATATACTGAACATAATTTTATTGTATTTTTTTTTCTTGTTTCAGAACCTTTGTTTGTTTATTCACTCATTTTTATGGCCGGCTCAGCCTGCCCCGAGGACAGGGCTGGCACAGCATGTGGTGCCAGGGATTGAACCGCGGTCCCTGAAGCCGCCCAGGCTTTCCCAAGCAGGTGCTTTAGACCACTGAGCCATCCTGCCGGGCCCACTGAACATAATTTTATTTTTTATTTTTTATTTTTTTATTTATTTATTTTTTCTTGTTTCAGAACATTTGTTTATTCACTCATTTTTTATGGCCGGCTCAGCCTGCCCTGATGGCAGGGCTGGCACAGCATGTGGTGCCCGGGATCGAACTGCGGTCTCTGAAGCCGCCCAAGGTTTCCCAAGCAGGCGCTTTAGACCACTGAGCCATCCCGCCGGGCCCATGAACATAATTTTAAAGGTTCAATTTACTTGTTATTGAAGGAAAGACAGGAGATTAAGTGTATAAATATTAAAGTGTCTGGGTTTTTTTTTTTCAAAATTGGATTTAAAATTTGATAATTTCAAATTTGAAAGCTGTGTTCATTGCCTATTGAATTGGCAGTTTTGTTTTTTTTTTTTTTTATAGATAAGCCATTTTTAAGGTTATAAAGACAAGCTTTTATTTTGTTTCTGTTTTTCCATCCATTATAATGGGAACCACGTGCAATGCTTATCATTCAATTTTCAGAACCATGCTTGTTACATTTTCCATATCATTCAGAGTTCATGGAATCTAGGGCCCAGCTATAACATGAAGATGAAATTAAGTTTGTTCTTTCCTGCTAATGTAAGCACATATTATTTCTTGTGTTCCAATTTTTTAAATTAAAAAAACTGCATCAATGGGGGTTTTTTCATGTGACTCAGGAACAGCTGAGAGACTCTGAATGCAAATTTGAGCAATGAAAGTTTCACTCTAACACCCTATGGGGAGAAGAGTGGAAGGTCTGTGGTGGCAGCTGACAAAGAAGAGCAGGATTAGGAAGTCCACCTGCTGCAAAGATGCTATAGCACCAAAGCCTCCTCTTAGAAGGCACACAGCCATGCCTCCCTGGTTTCTGGAATAGAGCCAATAAGTATTCATCATCCATAGAATGTCGAAATAGCCAGGGCTTTCTGCAGTCTAGATTGACCCCTCATATAGCCATATTCCTTCCTGGCCACACTATGAAGTGTGATTGAAAAATACACTATATTTTAATTTTTTAAAAAAAATTATGGTAAAAGATACATTGCAATTACTGTCCCTGAAAATACTACCCATCACTTTGGACACACTTATGCCATTGTCCTGGCCACTTTGCTAATGAATGCCCTTAGTGAGCGGTTGTACTATCTGGATTCCCGAAGCCAATTCAAGAACACTTACCTTTCATCACCACTTAGGCTCTGGAGCAGGGTCAGATCCTAGGGGATGAGTTCTGATGTGCGTGTTGAATGAGGAACCACTAACATGTGCTTATAAGCCTGTCTTGCCACAGCATTCGCTATGTTTTTTTCTTTAACCAAACCTCATAAAGACCCTCAATAAAAAGGGCTTCTAGAATTGTTTCACAAAGTGATAAGAGCGATGAGTCAATGTGCATATCTGGCAAAGTGTTTTAATGAAGATTAATAGCAATGTGTCTTCTACTATAAAGTTTTTTAAAATGTAAGTATTTACCGTATATTTTGATCACCTCTTGTAGATACACATTTATACTATATTGAAGTAGAAAAAGGAAAACCAAGGCAAAACTTATAAAACGAGTCAAATGAGACATAAAATTTTTATATTCTCTCAATTCAATATACATTTAGTACATCTCTTATAATTGACCTATTTTTTCATGTAATATGTAGCAAAAATGATTTTTTTTTCATAGCAAACTAGTGCTATTAAAGTGTGATTAAGAATATGAGCAGTAGAATCCAGCAGACCTAGCTGTGAGCTACATTTTGCTACTCCTTCCTCTGTGCTCTTGGGCCAATGACCCAAACAGTCCAGTCTGCTACACTCAGTCCCCTGATCTCTCGGCTCCTCCTTGCCCAGGTATGATGGACCTGGCATGAGTGGCTAGCTGACAAGCACTCCCTGACTATGCTGATGCCACCAAGGCACACCTCATCTCTCAGTGACGTCATGACATTGTGTTACCACATGGGTGATTGGTGAAGACAGGTGTTAGAATTTCTGTTTCACAAACAGATTATGGTGGATAAAAATTGAGAATTATAACAAATACTCCCTACAGGCCAGACTTTGTTCCCTGTCACATTGCTAGGGTGGCTACTGGGATAGTCTCATTCTTGGCACATGTTACAACTAAGGCTTAGAGGGTAAGTGACTTAACTGCTCTTATCTAAGTCATAGGGCAGATAAGTAGCAGTGCCCTCCCCCTCCCCATTATGTAACGGCAATGTAGAACATTTGACTAACAAGAATTGCTATTTTCTACAGATTTATGCTGTGCAGGCTTCAAGGAGTGTTGAGGGCAGAGGAACATCAAGTAGAGTAAGAAGTGGAAAGGCAAATGAGGTCTTGTCTCTAGGCCCTGAACAGCGTAGCTCTTGGCATGGAGCCAGGTATCAGTAATGCTGGCCAGCATCGCTAGTATAGATAGCACAGTGGGGAATGGGAGACCACTCTCCTCTACCACTTGAATTTGGGGAACATTACAGGGCTATTCCTCTTTCCATTGTTCTAAGAGAAGCAGAAATAAATATCCAAATCCTTAGAAATTTCTAGAGCTCCAGGTCAGACACAAATATATTAGATCTCATAGTCAGGTCTTCTTAAACTTTTCCCCACATTGATATTCTTAAAGGATCGCACATATGGATCACACACATCTAATACAATCAGAACTCTAGGAAAAGTCCTGTGCATGACTGGGAAGCCCTGGAGCTGACTCACCACCGCGTCCGTCGATACTGCCAATCCTGCCCAGAGGCCTAGTGAGAGGCCCTGAGCTGGGGTGCACACTTTTCAGATCCGAATGCCTGACTTATCTGTGTGCAGTGCCTTTTAATTCCCTATGCACCCAGCACCACTTTTGTGTTAATGCCACATTTTTGTCAGTGCCAGCTTCTCTGAGCACAGCTTCCTGTGATCTGCGATAAATATAGCTGCTACTTCCCTTACAGATGCTTTACAGTTCTTTGTACAGAAGATCCTGGAATCTACCTATTGGATATATCCCATGGTGTATCATTTGGAAAGCCAACTAGGAGACAACAGACAGCAGCAACAAGAAAGGAACATAACCCCCCCCTGAGAATTTCTTCTCATTTTTTTTATAAGCGATCAAGGTTGCTTATAGTTAACATGGGGATGTAAGAGAACTGCACTGAGGAATGAAAGACTTCAGCCTTTGCAGATTCAGGAGGACTCCTTCTGATGAACTGGGGTTGTATTTTGCAGTTGGTCCTCGTAGCACAAAGTTTCCTCTATAGCTGCCATGTTGTTTTATGTCTTGAGGCAGCCGGAAAGTTCCATGGCTTGAACCTGGCCATGGGAGGCTTTAACATGAACATAATTTTCCCAGTGGCTTCCTTGGGCCTAGATCCTGCAGACATTATCACTGTTCCCTAGGGCTCACCAATGGCAGCATGGACTGGATTGTGTTGCTTTGGGCGGCTGTGTGGGTAGCACCAAGTTGATTTGTGAATGCCCTCAAATGGTTTGCTTTTCTTTCCTTTCTCCCATGAGGAAACTCCAGTCCCCTCCTTGTCCTTGAGGCCTTTGTTTATTAGACAGTTCAGACTCTGGGCTTTTGGTGCTGGTTAACTGAGGTGAAACAGAGAGTTGAAAAGTACAGTACTAGCTTAATACTTCCTTGCGTGAGGAACAAAAAAGAAAGCCTATGTGCTTAAAAAGTTATCATGCCAGCATAGGCTGTGGTGGTAGTTGTAGAAAAATAGCAGTGGGCCGATGACTATGATTTTCCTACATCCTAAAGCTGATTTATAGCTGTCTTCTGGGGTTACTGCACTAATGCTAGTTTTCTCTCTTCATTCTACTCAGTTTTGCTTTTTTTCACAATAGGAGTGTAATCTGTGTTTCGTGACTGAATTTTCATTGTGCATGGCTTTCCATTTCAAAATCTTATCACCAGACACCTACCTTTTGGTGTCTTTATTTAGGAAATATGAAAAAAAAAAATGGCCAGAATCTTTTGAGTCTTCCATGAGAGTGGTTACTACCCCCTCTTTGGACAGATTTCCTATGGTAGCGCTCTGTATAATCAGCCTGGGGTGTTCAGACAGAGCAGCACGCTAGCTCCAGACTCCTTGTGTAGATCTATGGGTTATGTTCATAATGGGAGATTCAAAGCTTAAAAAAAAAAGTGTTGGTACCCACATAAGTCCAGATACTTCTGGTTCACAAGGAGTTTAGCTTTATCAGAGGACACTGGACAGGGAATTCAGCCCCACCAGATCATAATCAAGCAGCTGAAGGGCTTGAGAAGTACCAGGAAGGGGCCTGCAGTGTCCCCTTAAATGAGTAAGGGATTAACTTGGGAATAGGCCTTTTAGGTTTCTCACAAACTTTCCTGTTCACAAAACCCATGCTGAGGAATGCCTCATTTGTCCCACATGACTCTATTTAAGTGCTTTCTCAGGTGGATCTTCAACAGTTCAAAAACAAACAAACAAACAAACAAAAAACCCAAAAGGATTTTCTCAGTATTCTGAAAAACGTTCTGGTATTTTCTGTACCCTAATAGTTCACTTGATCTGCCCTGATAAGACATCCAGTTCCTCTTGCTACACATCAGCGAAATAAGTTCCCATCTAACAGTAAAGACTCTGATAAGAATTCACCTGATTTCTATCCCTGTTTTTTTAATTTTTATTTTTAGGGAAGGGTCTACAGGGTATTCAGGGTCTCTCTACTAGACCGGACTCCTAGTGATCTGCCTATTTGTAGCTGGGATTACAGGCCACCATGCCCAGTCTCAATTGCTGTCTCAGCATGCCCCAGGGGTACGGCTGGCACAGCAGGTGGGGGGGTGGGTTTGAACCCCTGGCCCCTGTGCCTGCTTGTAGGTACTTTAATCTACTGAGCTATTTGGCCAGCCCTCTGTCTCTGATTTAAAAAGCATTCTGTAAATAGATCTGGATTCTAAATAAGATCAGGTTATTGTAGGAAAGTACTTTATTAGTCAGTGCCTGATACTAAGAGAGGGCAGTATAGACATCAAAAGGGCCCACCGCTGGGATGAGTCAGTTGGCCAGTGTGACTTATTTGGTCTTTAATAATTGTGACAAAATAAAAGACAAACTTCAAAGTAAAGTTGAATTTTAAAAAGAATAGGCTAAGGCTATGATATTTTTAATGGATACAAATCCTAAAGCAATAAGAAAAATGGGAGTAATCCAGAGATTGGTAACAATCAAGTCAGACTGCTTCAAGCACTGTGGCCCTGGACAAATGAGAGCCACGTATGGCTGCCTAGCCCTTGTCAGGCAGCCCTTTGGCATTAGAGGAGAGTCTGCCCTTGATCCCAAAGAGGAATGAGGGTGGCCATCACCGTGGATGTGATGCCAGGAGAAAGTGCTCAAACGGCAAATGATGGTGCCTTATGAGGCCTGCATGGCCCCCACACAAAGGTGTCCTCCTCACCCTCAAGAGCCTTGAGCAACCATGCACATAGCAGGCAAGCTACTATGATACAGGGATGTCTTACTCAATTGTATTGTGTTATTGGGGCAAGCTTTCATCCTGTCCCAAAGTTGTTTTGATCTGGAAACATTTAGCTGGTCAGCTTTTTTTAACTCCCACTCTGAACTGCTATTTGGATGATTTCTTTCTTCAAGCTCTCTTGATAATAATACTGGAGTGCCCACTCTGGGCCACTCTGTTGTTCAAACCTATGGAAACCTATGTCCTACTTGTTAGGGACCCAGACAACCTAACCCTATGGAATTGGATTTCTCTGCCTGGAGTTGATCCCTAAGCATAGTATAATGGGTAATTGTGGAGGCTACTCTAGTAGTCATTCTTTTTTTTTTTTTTCTTTTTGAGACCGGGTCTCACTATGCAGTTGAGACTGGCCTTGAGCTCACTTTTGTAGCCCAGGCTGGTCTCGAATTCGCACCGATCCTCCTGCCTCAGCCTCCCAAGTGATACTCTAGTAGTCATTCTTTCGAAGGACCTTGATCTATATACTCACCCAAAACAGTTTTTCCTTAAGATAGAGAGAAATGAACAAAAGCCCATTACTGATAAATTATTGTGCAAAATTTATTGTTTTGTGGGTGTTATGATAATTTTCATGCGATACACCCATTTTGCTAGTAGTCAGGCAATCAGAAGATTAATTCTTTGTGCAAGATCGCAGAACCATCAACAAGACATTGGCACCAACTCTTCAATTAGTAGCAGAACCATACACCCTTTTAGCACAAACCCCAGGAAACACTAAATGGTTCTGTGACCTGATCTCAAGGTTGCTACATTTGTATTACTGTAGATGCTAATTGCCAATACTTGTTTGCCTTTGAATGGGAAAATTGCTAAACAAGACTTGAGCAACACTCTATTTGGACTGTCTGGCCCCCGAAGGCCCCCACTTGTTTACATAGATTTTAGCTCAAGATCTGAAAAATACAGATTTTATTTTCTGTATTTGATACAAGGTCTCACTATGCAGCTCAGACTCACAGTGATCCTCTTGCTTTCAGCCTCCCCAGTGCTAGAATCACAAGTGTGAACCACCATACCCAGACTTGGTGACCAGTTCAGTAAGCCTGGGGGCGGGGCTGAAGTAGCATGTGGTACTAGGGATCGAACCCCAGTCCCCTGCACTTGCCTAAACAGATGCTTAGTCTGCTGAGCTATCTCACTAGCCCTCTGGGGTACATTTTAATGTTCTCAAGGATAACAGAGGCAATTTGCTATCAGGGTTTTCTAGAGTTTAAGTAGAGACTGAGAGCTTTCTCAGTCTTTACTTAATGGTGGGCTGTTGATGGATAAGTAGATGTCTTATTTTAGAGTAAATAACCAGAAACCAGTATGAGACAGCCTGAGGACCAAGAACTGAATCCTTGAAATGAACAGAAGCCACTGAAAACACCTTTGAATGGGCCCTTACACAGGCCACAGCCTCAAGAATCCTTCACATAACCAAGGCTTTTTCTCTCTTCATGGCTGAAAGTCACCAAGAAGTCATAGCAGGTCTAACTCAGCATCAAGGCCAGGAAAGCCGATCCGCTGAAATGCAGGGATGCAGGGCTGGCCTGGCTGGCTGTGAGCAATAGCCACTATGACACTCTTAGTCCAGGAAGCTTCTAAAATAACCTTGGAATAAAAGCTCTCAGTTCTAATCCCCCACCAGGTTAGAACTCAAGGGACATTGTAGATGACTGGAGAAAGGCTCACTGAACACTACAGCATCCTTACTAAAATTTCAGTTGTCTGTCTGCAGTCTTTAATTCATTTTAAACCCAGATACTCCTATCAAATAACCAACAGATAGAATATGAGTTCAGACAAACCATTGCGCAAGATGATGTTCCCATCTGTTCTCATCTGAAAGCCTAGTCAATGGCTAGCACATGTTTCACTTATGGCAATAGTTTCAATAAAGTTGAAACTTTAAAAATGTTAAAAGAGTTAAAAGCACAGGTCATTCCATAGTCACACTCTGGTTTCCGAAGCAAGAGTCTGCCCTGGGACTTCCACGCACTAGACTTGAGCCCTTTGACTTGCTCAGGGCAAGAAAGTCAATATAGGTACTGATTTAAAATATACCTTTCTGGTCTTATATGTTTATATGACCATCGCAAAAGAAGGCTCACCTGTGAACAACATGTCCCAAATGCAAAGACCCTCACACAAGGCCTCTAGCCATTCCTCCTGTGATTAAGGTACAGCAAATAGAATCACCTCTCTAAGATGCCTGAGATACCAAAAAATAAACAGGTCACAAGTATCATGAGTTATGAAATAGTAGACAATTACACATTTGTTTTGAGAGAGGAAAGCAATAAACCTCTTCAACCAGATAAATAAAATATTTTGTTCCCTCTAAGTAATGTTGTAGCTAGTCTTGCCACTGTCTTGTTTGATACACTTGAAGTCCTTGACCCATATTACAATATACCTCCTTTTGGTTTCCCTCTATTTCTTTTGAGATCCTCCAGTATGATTTGAAAGCTACCTCTAATAGAGAAAATGAATGGTGATTATTTATTCTCTTTAAAACATTAAAGAGAATCCAAATCTGTCTCCTACCATCAGTAACTACCTAAGGGTTTGACAAATAGCCTGGGTGATGTTGCTATCTTTCAAGATAAAATAGGTTTGCTAACAGAGTTGTCCATTCAGTACTGTAGGGGACTAGATTTCCTATCTACTGCAACAGGTGTTATGTTTATTTCTACTAGAAAAGTGGAGTTTTTATGTAAATGAGTCTGAAACACAGACACTGTACAAAACTTGCTGATCCACAGAAAGCTATCTGAGTCATAAATGTCCTTGTCAAATATTTAAAATTGGCAATCTTGGTTACTGTCTTAGACGTGGTCTTTATTAATACTTCTCACGACCCTACTGTTTAGATCTTCCATGGTTAATCTTTTAGTCAAATTTGTTTCTTGGTTAAGAGACATTAAACTATAGGTGATTGCCGGGCGTGGTGGCGCACGCCTGTAATCCCAGCACTCGGGAGGCTGAGGCAGGAGGATTGGTGCGAGTTTGAGACCAGCCTGGGCTACAAAAGTGAGCTCAGGACCAGCCTCAACTGCATAGCGAGACCCTGTCTCAAAAAGACAAAAAAAAAAACAAAAAAAACTATAGGTGATGGCCCAAGCCCAGGTCAAAACTGACCTATACAATTATGGCTCTTCAGAAATCCTGAGATTAGAAAAAGTAAGAGTTCCTTGGTTTCCATGTGGGCAGGGCCAGAGCACCCCCTTCTGCAGGAAGTAGCCGCGGAACCCTCCCTCCTGCTGCACCCTGTAGAGTGTTTTGCTAGTCTCAGATGAGACTAGGAAGATATGCAAAGGGCGAGGTCACACTCTTCCATTCACTTCAATTTGGAAAGTGCCTCAAACCATTCCTCCTTCCACCACTGTTTAAAAAAGAAAACATCAAGGAGCCCCAAGCTCTATCTCCAGACCAGAGCACAGATCTTTTGACTTAATTTTCAGTAACCTTTTCTTCACTCTTACCTTTTTAAAGGTTCATGAATTTAAACCACATCGCATGAACACAATTTAAGCACGAAGGAACTCTTGGAGAGTCCTGCACGCTATGCCCTTGAGGTGACTCAGCACCCTGTCAATCATGGCTGCCAATCTCATCTAGGGATCCAGGGAGAGGCTCTGGGCCAGGAGTGCACATCTCTGCAATCCGAATGCCTGGTGTAGTCAGCGAAAATGACTGGTCCTTGAATACATCTTCCCACGAACTTCAATAAGCAGTTGCTTTTACGTCAGCATTGTATGTACACTTTGTAATTTTTTGCTCGCTGTGCACAGGAACCTGGAATCTGTTTGGCAGATCCATCCCAGGGCATCTCAGCCCACTGACCACCGCTGTGGTCCCTGGACTCTTCTCTTCAGGGTGATGTGGACTGGTCACTATAACTGTGGTTAGAACTCCCTGAAACTCACTGGGTTCCCAAAAGGGGCAGCTGATATGCACTGTGCCCAGGACCCCCATGCGTTGGCATTATCGGAGGGACTTCTGCAGGCTAAGTGAAGCTATGTGTTGAAGATGGGAATACCATTTCAGAAAGCAACTTGTGCTGGTGCCAGAGGAGCTCTTTTCTCTCTTCAGGGGCCCAGGTGTATAAGCGTAGCACATTGACAAAGCAAAAGTGAGAAGGCTTTCTAGAAATGGAACAGAGTATACAACTATAGGGATTCAGCTATGGGTCAAGGATGAGTGGAGCAAAGGCTGGCAAATAGGCACAGTGGCCTGGAAGGGTGCAGAGAAAGGGCTACTATGTAGATATGGACAGGACGCTATGACCTTATCTATCCCCATGCTTCCAAGATGGCACTATTGAGCCCAGTGGTGGGCTGGCCCCTAGCTACATCTTGAGGTGGCTCTGTAAGCTGAGACGAGGGAGCCTGGCAATTCTCCATCCTTGAGAGGCATCCCTGTACCTTCCCCACTGGCTCCTCCCTTCTGTGCTCGGTGGTTGCTCTGATGCTGTTCCCGTGCTCTCAGTTCTCCTGGGCTTTGGCTTCTCCCCAGTAAGGCAAAGAGCTCATCAGGGTCAACACTTGGGCCTGCTCATCCCCAATGGAGATGGCTTTCTTTTTCCCCTTTGGAAGTTTTTCTCTAAATAGTTTCAACATGATGCTTCTAAAGAATTATATAAGTGAGAGCCGGGCGTGGTGGCGCACGCCTGTAATCCCAGCACTCGGGAGGCTGAGGCAGGAGGATCGGTGCGAGTTCGAGACCAGCCTGGGCTACAAAAGTGAGCTCAAGGCCAGCCTCAACTGCATAATGGGACCCTGTCTCAAAAAAAAATAAAAATAAAAATAAAAAATAAAGAATTATATAAGTGAATCTACAGGTTAAATGTTAGCTTAAACTATTATGTAAAAACAGAATTTTTAGCTTCCCAAAACCAATTTTTAAAATCATCATTAACTACCTGTAGCTCAGGAAACTCTAATGCAACTATTGTTCTCAATTGTTGCTTCCCTTCTCTAACTTGTATCCATCTGCATAAACACAAGTAATTGCAGTCAAAGCTCACACCTCGTTTGGCAAGTGCTCTCCACTGGATGTGTCAGTTTTCCCTTTTTCCCATGTCTACAAACTCTTCCTAACTACCGTTTTAGTGGATACATTATCTCTAATCATGGTCCATTCACCATAATTTACCTAAGGGTTTCTGCAAGCGCATAGATGTCGCTTCCCATATCTTCTTGCTAATATTGCTCATGGTAATTAGCATAGGTGCGTAAATAGCTTTTACTTTTACTTCCTGATGAGATACCGATTCTTCAAGGGAGGAAGACCTTGAGCATTTAGGGATAAACTGCTAGAAGCTCTGGAGTGGTATTTCCGTGATCAACACATAGCTTCACCTAGCCTGCAGAATTCCCTCCAATGATGCCAGCGCATGGGGGCTTGGGTACACTGCATATCAGCTGCCCTTTTTGGAAAACCAGTGAAAGCTCACTGCGTCGCAGTTAGGAAGGCCATTTATTTTATTATTCTTTTTTTTTTTTTTTTTTTTTTTTTTTTTTTTTTTTTTTTTTTTTTTTTTTTTTTTTTTTTTTTTTTTTTTTTTTTTTTTTTGGTGGGACCAGGGTTCGAACTCACGACCTTGCACTTGCCCAGCAGGCACTTGTGCCTCGGAGCTATCTCCCCAGCCCCCCTATTATTCTTTTTTTACTTTTCCTCTTGTAAAAGGTTATAGAAGTCTGTAGACCAAGACACTAACATTTATGTAGAGTTGCCAGATCTAGGAGGCAAGTGAGTGACCTTGTCCTGCTACACATCTCTCCCTCACAAGCCAGTTTTCATACCACATTGGTGGTTGGATAACTCCCCATTGCATTTCAGATTCAATTCTGCAGCAAAGAGGGAACTGTTTCCTCTGTGTGACTTATCAGTCATCTGACTTATCAGTGACGGCTCTCCCAGTTGGAAGGGATTAAGAACAATTCCTTTTTGCTTTTTTTTTTTTTTTTAAAGAGAGCACAAAATGATAAATGAAAAAGAAGAAAAAATTAGAATATAGAATTTCACTAAAGAAAATAATAGGAATTTGACAATGGTTGTCTTATTACATGTCTTCAAAGTGGTTGTTTAGACTACCAGACATGAACTTGCAAAACTGGGAGGGAGAAAAAGACACGAATTATGCATTGCAACCACCAAAACTGAACACTGTTTCCATTTTTGTTTTGTTTTTGCAGTACCGGGAATTGAACTCAGTACCCTGATACGTGTGTTGTTGCTTTTTTTCTACTGAGCTATCTCCCCAGGCCTAGCACCAATTTTAACACTTGTAAATATTGCTGTATTGAGGCAGGCTCTGGTTCCAGGTCTTAAAATCTACATGTTTCAGGAAAAAAAAAAAAAAAAGAGTAATTGACTGATTTTCAGTTTCTAAGAGAACAGAATTATTATCGGTGCCGAAAAGATTCAGATGCAATTAAATGACAACCACCCTGTGTGGATCTTTAAGGGAAGACCTGGAATCTGATGTGCTTTACCACAGTCATGACCAGGATCAGGCAGCTGAGCAAGCCAAGCCTGAAAATGTCTCAGAAAGTGAAAGTCAGGTCATTTTTATTCATCATGTTACGCAAAGCCACAGGTGTCAGAAGAAACGCTAATGAAACCTCACACTCCGCTTAGTGGTCTCCCCTCCTTCAGCGCCATAGTGATAAATGAGATGTTGGTAGCATGCGGCAAGCTCAATTCTTCTACCTGGTGGAGCCTAGGCTTGCGAGAGAATTGGGATGCAGAGAGTGGGTTGGTCACAGTTCAAAGAAAAACTATCCCAGCCAAAAAAAAAAAAAAAAAAAAAAAAAA
>PVJA010019100.1:0-38928 GCA_004027025.1 Myocastor coypus
GCCTCCTCCTCCTCCTCCTCCTCCTCCTCCTCCTCCTCCTCCTCCTCCTTCTTCTTCTTCTTCTTCTTCTTGTGCTGTGGATGAAATCCAGGTTTTTGCTCATGATAGACAGTTGCTGGCCACCCAACTACCACTCAGCCTGAACCACTGTCAAATGAAAGCATCAGGAGCCAAGTCCCCACCTGTCACCTCTCCCTGCTCTGCATCCCCCACTCCCACTCCATTCTTCCCTTCTCTGCCCCACCCTGTAGCCCTCCAACATGTTCCCATCCTCTAGATTCTGGGTCAGTTTGGCCAGTAGAAGCCACTGGCCAATGATGAAGCAGGAGTAAAGTGAGATAGGGACATTGATCTTCTTCGGTCCCTCCTACAAACTCACTCCAGCTACCTGTGTCCCTTGATCAATGATGCTGTCTCTACCGCCCCACCTCTAAGCTCTGCAAATTCTTTCTTCCTCTTGCCTCATAGGGGGAGTGATACACAGCAACAGGTGCATGCTTCCAGGTGTTGCAAGATTCCAGGTTGGGGGGCCTGGTGGGATGGCTCAGTGGTCTAAAGCCCCTGCTTGGGAAAGCTTGGGTGGCTTCAGGGACCGAGGTTCGATCCCCGGCACCACATGCTGCACCAGCCCTGCCCTCGGGGTGGGCTGAGCCGGCTATAAAAATGAGTGAATAAAAATAAATAAATAAATAAATAAAAATTTTAAAAAATGAGTGAATAAACAAAGGTTCTGAAACAAGAAAAAAATTAAAATAAAAAAAAAAAAGATTCCAGGTTGGTTATCCCCACCCCTGTCCCCATGCCTGACTCTGGATAGAAACATCCCAGTAGCAATCCTTCCTCAAATTCCCATTTGATCGTGTCACTTGTTGCCCCAGGTGGGGATCCCATTGTCCCCTCTTCACCCTTGCTTCACCTACTCAGAGCACCTGAGGCATTGGGTACTCTGCCGGCCTTTCTTTTCTTTTCTTGCAGGGAGATCAGGGTTCAAACTCATGAGCTTGTACTTGCCAGGCAGGCACTTGTGCCATGGAGCTATCTCCCCAGCCCCCTGCCTGCCTTTCAATGCTGGGGGCCTCAGTGTTCCATCTGCAGTGAGTCTTAGTTTCACTCTGTCAAGGACAGACTCCAGAGTGTCTCCCACCTTCTGTGTGTCACTCTCCACCACACACAGATGCATGCTGGGCCATCTCTGTCTTCACTTCAGATGTTTCTAGATCTCTGTCCCCAAGGATCTAGATTCCTCAGTGAACGTGCCCCAAACGCCCCTCTGTGCCTTCTTTGCCCCCCTGCTCCCGCCTCAGTGTCTGGACTGGATCCTCATTCTTTATGGTCTGGACCACATCTGCCGTTCTTCCTCTCCTCAGCCTGCTTTTTCCCTCTGGTCTGGCTCCTTTGCTGACCCCCACACAATGTCCCAGATACAGCTTAGTCCAGGTCCTCCATGACTGGCATTGGATGGCCTGTCTTCCTATCCCACACTTTTCTTTTTTTCTCGTGGAAATGATAAATCACTCGTATGTGGGAAGCTTCCTCAGGTTGTAGCACCTTTTTTTTTTTTTTTTTCTTCAGTTTAGCTCCAAGTCCACCTCCTCCAGATAGCCTGCTATCCCCCTTATAGGATGCACACCAGGCCAGTGGCCACCTAGCTGTGAAGCAGGGGGAAGTGGCCAGGAGCAGAGGCATAGCCTACAGTTTCAGAACAGCCTGAGATTTGAGGTGAGGATTGAACCACCCATACAGGAGCACTGATCCCTTCCGATCTAGGTCACTGTAACCTGTCCACACCCAGCTGGCAGAGTCTCTTTCTGGCTGATGTCCTCTGCTTTCCTTTAGTGCGGCGGTTTAGCGGTGTACAGCGGGTAGCGCGAACCGATGAGTGAATGAGTGGATGAATGCCTGAATCAATGAATGGGCCAACGATGCAAGTGGTCTGAATGAATAGGTGAGTGTGTGCATGATGAATGGATGAGCCTATGATTGAGTGAATGAGTGAATGGTAACAGGGTCTGCAGAGAGGGCTTAAAAGAAAGCGGCCAAGTCTTAGCCAAGGAGGAGTTCTAGCCCTAGCTCTGGAGTCATCCGCTCCCGCCCAAAGAGATGCGTAAGCCTAGCCTTGGTGCCAGAAGAAAGACGCTCTCTGATTGGCTCTGACTGCAAGAGGCGAGCCTGGGCCATGATGTGAGTTTCTATCGGCCTACTCCCAAGAACTCTGCCCAATCAACGCCATCGCTTCCTCCAAGACCCCGCCTTCCTTCCACCCGCAACTTGAAAGGCGGAAGACAGCGCCTCCTGGTTACCCTGACAACCGTCAGCGGACCCTGGTCGTCCAGGCAACTGTCCGAGACCTCCCGACAGCCTTTGCCTGGGCCCCTCTACTCACCCAGACAACTGCTACCCGTTCCTGTCAACCGCCAACTCTTCCCCCGTCACCTTGGCAACCATCGCTAGACCCTCCTCCTTCTGGACGCCGTCCTCATCCAGCCCACAGGCTTCCTCTCCCAGACCTCCAACCCGGCCCGAAGGCTTACGTCCCCCTCCTCGTGGCCCAGAGCGAGGCGACTTTGCTTCCACCCTGTGGGTGGGGGGGTTGGGTAGGTAGGTCAGGTTCTGGGGGTTCCTGCTCTGGCGACTCTGAGGGACTGCGCTGTGCTGAGAGGGCCCCTTGCTTGGAACTATGCAGCAGCCACAGGGAGCTCTTCAAAATGCAGGCCATGTCTCTTCCCTGCTGAAAACCTCCCATGGCTCTTTGAGAGTCAAATCCAAACTCCTGGCAGTCCCTCGCAGTGTTAGCAGCCACTGGCCTCTACGTTTTTATTCCAATAGTCTGAGCTCCTTCCCACCTTGGACAAGAGCACCCCACCACTGCCACCATCAGGGCCGCACTGGGGATCCTCAGAGGAACTTTACCTGAACTCTGTCACTCTCTCTCTCCCCCTCTCCTCTGGGAACCCCAGAGTTTCAAAAGTGCCGCTGGAGGGGCTGGGGAGATAGCTCCATGGCACAAGTGCATGTCTGGCAAGTGCAAGGTTGCGAGTTCAAACTCCAGTCCCACACACACACACAAAAAAAAAAGTGCCACTGGGGCTCCAGTCCTGGGAACCATGGTACCCATGGTGAGAGAAAGCAGGGGGACAAGGGAGGGCAACAAAAATTGCCAGGCAGGTCCAACTCCAAATAAACTTTCTAGGGAAGGCAGTACTATTGATCAAATCTTCATTTATTTTTATTTAGAGAAAAGATTTTAGCAGAATGCCCTCAGTCTGGACTGAAACTTGGGATCCTCCTGCCTCTGCCTCCTGTGCTGAGATCACAGGCATGGACCACCCACTAGCAGGATGTAGTCTTTTTTTTAATTTTTTTTAATTTTTATTTTTGAGACAGGGTCTCACTGTGCAGTTCAGGCTGGCTTTGAGCTCACTTTTGTAGCCCAGGCTGGTCTCGAACTCACAACGATCCTCCTGCCTCAGCCTCCCAAGTGCTGGGATTACAGGTGTGAGCCACCATGCCCGGCTAGGATGTACTCTTTAGGTCTTCTGAGTTTTCAGCCTGCAGGTGCTGACACTGTCCCACAAGGCTGCACAAAAGCCAAGGGGAGAGCAGTCAATGCCATAATCAGCCTGGGACTGACTGTGTCCACCTTCCACCTGGAAAACTTTTATTTGGACTTTTAGAAACGAGCTAATTTGATGCAGAAGATTCTAGGGGCTGGAGGGGCAGTGCCTGAACAGAACTCTGATGGCTACTGAGGGAGCTGGTACATTTGTGGGCTGAGTCCAAATTCCCATCTTCAAGATCCCAGAGCTGCTGTCCAGGGGCTCAGACAGGCCAGCTCAGGTGGTGGTGAGAACTTGTCCAGACTTT
Organism: Myocastor coypus; assembly: GCA_004027025.1. NCBI lineage: Eukaryota > Metazoa > Chordata > Mammalia > Rodentia > Myocastoridae > Myocastor > Myocastor coypus. The sequence goes on from PVJA010019100.1 coordinate 3,865, forward strand.
ATCTTGGGTCTTGATGGTGAGCAGGGTGTGGGAGCCACCTGAGCCTGACTTCTAAGGAGCCTGTACGCCCACCTGCCTGACTATGAAGGGCCTGCCTTGCCAAGATGGCTTGTCCCTCTTAGACTAGGGACACCTCCTTAACAATGTCTAATGAAATCTTTTTTCTTTTCTTTTCTTTTCTGTTTTTTTGTTTGCAGGACCAGGGTTCAAACTCATGACCTTGCACTTGCCAGACAGGCACTTGTGCAATGGAGCTATCTCCTTGGCCCTTGAAACCTTTATCTTTCTGAAATAGGATTTCACTATGCAGTTTAGGCTGGTCTTGAACTCATTTTGTAGACCAGGCTGGCCTTGAACTTGTGGTAATCCTCCTGCCTCAGCTTCCTGAGTGCTGAGATTATAGGCGTGTGCCACCTCACCTGGCTGAAACCTTTTTTTTCCCCTCAGACAGGATCTTACTATATATTCCAGGCTAGCCTTTAAATAATATAATCCAGGTTAGGCCCGGCGGGATGGCTCAGCGGTCTGAAGCGCCTGCCTGGGAAAGCTTGGGCGGCCTCAAGGACCGCGGTTCGATCCCCGGCACCACATGCTGCGCCAGCCTTGCCCTCGAGACAGGCTGAGCCAGCCATAAAAATGAGTGAATAAACAAACAAGGGTTCTGAAACAAGAAAAATAAATAAATAAATAAATAAATAAATAAAAATAAATAAATAATATAATCCAGGTTGGTCTTGAACTCACACTGTCCCTCCTGCCCCAGCCTCCTGAGTGCTAGAATGACAGGTGGGTGCCACTACATGCAGATTTTTTTTTAATTTTTAATTAATTAATTAATTATTTATTTATTATTTCGGAACCTTTGTTTATTCACTCATTTTTATGGCCGGCTCAGCCTGCACCAAGGGCAGGGCTGGCACAGCATGTGGTGCCGGGGATTGAACCATGGTCCCTGAAGCTGCCCAAGCTTTCCCAAGCAGGCGCTTTAGACCACTGAGCCATCCCACTGGGCCCCAACTACATGCAGATTAATGGAACTTTCTTCACCAATGTGACTGATAAGCACTTGAAATATAGCCACGGTGATTGAAACTCTACATGTGTTCATCGGATTTCATTTGGAGGAATTCACATGTCAGTGGAAGCATCTGCAGGTGGTGAACACTGCTGTATTGAGTTTAATAAAAAAAGACTAAAGACTCAGGTTCAGGACAGAAGCCAGAGACAACAAGGTCAGAGTTTATGGTTCGTGCAGCCTCGGGAGGCCAGCTGCAGCAAGGAGAGGTAGGACACTCAGCCTCGGCCTGTGGCCCCAGGAAGGAGCGGCACAGCCAGTTCCTCGGCCCAAGTGTATGCACACGCTCATGGGTGTGAGCACGGGGGCTGAGGCCCACCCCAGGCGTGCTCAGGTGGCAAGCGTGTGCTCCTGAGTGTCTGTGTACCTATATGCAGGGAGCAGGCAGGTGAGCAAGGGCCACTAGTCCAGCAGATCTTGCAAAAAGGCCCACATATACTGGTGCATCTCCTGGGGGTGGCTCTGGGGAATATAGTGTCCTGCATCTGGCAGGATGTGAGTCTTCAGCCGGCCTGGCACAAAGCGGCTCTCAATAGCCCTCACCAGCCCCACCTGGAAGTAGGGATCTTTCTCTCCCCACAGTAGCAACGTAGGTACAGCCAGCTCCTGGGGCTCCAGAGGCAAGTTCCTGGGATGGAAGCAAACAGTCAGACAGACAGGTAAGCGATGGCCACGCCTACTCCTAGCCTCTGGAACTTTCCTGAGCTTCCACCCTGGGATCTGACCTCACCTGAAGATGTTCCGGTAGTAGTTGATAGGCCCAGTGAGGCCACCGGGCTGAGAGAAGCCATAAAGGAAGGCCTCAAGTTCACAGGACGCCAGGTGCGGGATGCCCGTCTTGTGACCAGTGAGGGAGCTCTTCAGGATCTGCGTGTGCAGCAGGAATCTGGCTGCAGTGTCCCGACTGCCATGTCGAACCCACTACCCCCCAGTCCCAGGCCTTCACCCCACAACACCTGAAAGTCAGACATGGACAGCAACATCTCCGGAAGCCTGGGAAGCTGGAACAGGAACAGGTAGTTCGAGTTGAAGAATTGGCCAATGTGGCGAATACTATAGTCTGGAAGGGAGAGGGGAGGCAGATGTGTGGCCTAGGTGGGGAGGGTTGACCCCACATCCCCACACAGACCCATTCAAGGCCTCAGGAACCAGCACCCATCCCTGCCAAGGAGGCCACACCCCTCTTCAGCTCCAGGCTACTGTCCCTGTCCAGGTTTTTCCTTGCTTCATTCAACAAACAGTTATTGAGCACCTATGGTGTTCCAGGCTCTGATGTCCTACGCCTGGGAGACACAGCAAACAAGACAGAAAAACTCTCTGCCATCAGAGAGCTGCCAGTCTAGAGAAGGAGATAGACAGGAAACAACAGAAAGAATGGAGGGAGACAGAGAATGAACACAGTTCTGACTACAGTAAGTGTTGGGATTTAAGATTAGGTGTGGGATGGGCCAGTGGCAGAGGTACAGGTCCCGGGGTTCCATCCCAAGCAAGGCAAAACCAGTCAATCAAAATGAAATCAAGTGGTACAGGTTGGAGGTATGTGCTTAGCTTGCAGGAGGCCCTGAGTCTAATCCCTAGCACCAAAACCAACACAACACAACACACACACACACACACACACACACACAGAGAAAACTCCTATGTGGGTCACTGTATATGCAGGGTCCTTGTCAGAGGCTTTTGTTACAGGTTGGCCACCCCCTCACCTAAAAATCTGAAACACTATAAAAATAAATTGCTTTTTTTTTTGGTCTTTTTGAGACAGGGTCTTGCTATGCAGTTCAGGATGGCCTTGAGCTCACTTTTGTAGCCTAGGCTGGTCTTGAACTCTCATTGATCCTCCTGCCTCAGCCTCCCAAGTGCTGAGATTACAGGTGTGCGCCACCATGCCCGGCATATGTATTATAAATTGCTTTGAGGTTGATTATTTCATGTTGGATTTATGTCCCATCAGCAAGATAACTTATTATGTGCCTGCAAATATTCCAAATAATATGAAATCTGAAACACTTATAGTCCTAAACAGGTATGCAAGTGTGTGTGTGTATGTGTGCATGCGTACTGGGGATCTAGTCACAGGTCTTGAGTATGTTCCACAATTATCCTATTACTGAGCCCCACCCACCAGCCTGGTCCCAAACATGTTGAGATTTTTTTTTTTTTTTTTTTTTTTTTTTTCTGGCTCAGGCTGCCTTTCGGGGTGGGTCCAGGGATCAAACCGCTGACACCTGTGACTGACTGGGATTGCAGGCGCAAGTGTTTAAACCACTGAGCTATCCTGAAAACTCTCTGGTCCCCAGCCTTTTGGATAAGGGACATTCAGCTTGTGCCAGTGTGTGGGTTACATCTCACTGATTGTATTTACTTATTGCAGCATAGGGGGTTCAACCCAGGGAGCACTAACCTACATCCTTAGCCATTTTAAAACTTAAGGTTTGAGGCAAGCCCTTGCCAATTTGCCTAGGCTGGCCTGGAACTTTTGATCCTACCTCAGTCATCCCAATAGCTGAGAGCACAGAGTAGTTGAGATTAGAAGTGTGTGTCGCCACTCACAGCTCTGTCATTGATTTTAGATTAAGGAGCATCAGAGGGAAGGGTATGTGAGCAGGAGAATGGAGAGGTAAGAACACACCTTGGAATACTGACATGGGGGCAGCACTGACCACTACCATCCGCTCAACAAGAGATGGAAAATAGACGGAGAAATTCCAGGCGAGCGCAGCGCCCCAGTCATGGGCCACAAGGATACACTTGGAGTAACCTAGCGGATGGACATGCTGGTGTAAGAGGCAGGAGAGGCAAGGTCGAGGAGGTGGGTCCCAGCAAGGCAGGCAGGCATGAGGAGGTGTGGGTGTACCCCTTGGATGGGGGCTTGTCCCCACCCAGGCCCAGGATGATGTCCTGGATGTCAGCCATGAGCAGATCAGTGGTGTAGCAATCCACATCCTTGGGAGCCGCGGAGGGGATATAGCCGCGCAGGTTCACAGCCACGACATGGAAGCGGCTCTGGAACTCTCGGAGCTGGTAGCGCCAGGAAAACCTGCCAGGTGGGAGGTGGGAGGGGATGGTTGAGTCAGGGATCCTTGGCTGTACCTCCACCCTATGCTTAGCAGGGATCTTTGGCAACACCACCTTCCAGCTCTGGTCTTTCTGGAAGGGAAGATGGGAGAATCCCAGACAGAGGAGGAGGCCGGCTGCTCCCCAGATCCAGGAAAGACTGGACCTCACTACTGATACAGGGCCATCCCTCTCAGAGCCTACAGATCAATCTTTGGCATCCTAGAGTGGTCCCTGCCTACTTCTGACCCATGTGGATGCTAGATTCTCTGCACCCCCAAGTCTACTCAGCCCTCTTCTGATCTACTGGGGCTCCACCTCTGCCCACCCCCTTATGCTCCAGGCCCAGACATACCAGTTCTGAGGGAAGCCGTGGAGAAACAGCATGAGGGGCCCATTGCCTCGACCAGCGGAGACAAAGTGTAGGCGCAGGCCTGAGCTCTGAAGGAATGCATCATTTAAGGCCTGGGAACCCTTCGGTCCTGGGCTCCAGATCTCAGGCCTCTGTGCCCACCCGAGTTTGGATTTAACCGTCCCAGATTCACGAACCCATCCCTGACCCCCAGAAACTCCCCGCAGCTCACCCTGAGGTTCAGGAAGCCGTGCTCACCCAGCGTGGGGTCTACCAGGCAGGCGGGAGCCGCACACCGGGGGCGCCCGAAGCAGCCACGCCGGGGTCTGCACAGCACGTGCGTGAGCGCAATGCAGCCGTAGACAGCGGTAGCCAGCAGTGCTGCCGAGTACACCAAGATCCACATAAAGAAGCGCAGCAGCTTCAGCGAGACACGCGACGGCGCCAGCAGCGCGGTCACCACCAGCTCAGGCATGTCGCCGCGCTCCGGGACGGTGACAGCGCTGTCAACCGAAGACTGAACTGGGTACGCTGGCAGCAGCTGCAAAGAGGGATCCGGACCTGGGAACCCACTGCCTTTGGCTCGGGACGCCTTCGCGAAGTGAGCGCTGGCGGGACGAGCTGCTGGAGTGGAGTAGGACAGCTCAGACAGAAAGTGCCGCTGCTCCATGACCCACAGCGCCAGGTAAACACTTGGGCGCGACGCGGCCTAAGAGCGAGGGGCGGAGCCCGGGAGGGCCTGGCTTTGAGGTTGAGGAGTTTTGGGGGTCGAACAGGCCAGCGGACCCCGCCAGTGAAGGCCTTCGTAGGCGGAGCTTAAAACTGGGCAGGTGCCTAAGTGGACTTCTGCCGCAGGTGGGGAAGGACCTCTGAAGGAGGTGACAAGGCCGGCCAAGCCGAGAGGAGGGGCCCGGCGCGAAATGGGAGGAGTGTTGCCTACACCTTGGGGGGGAGACCTAAGGGCGGGGAAGGTGAGTCCTACTCGGCTCCCGAGAGGTGTAAGGGTGGAGGCGTGGCTTGTGCCGCTGGGAGGGGAGGGCTGCAGCGGAGAGCTGGGGCCTGACATTGGGCGGCTAATCATGGAGGCTGGCCCAGTGAATTGAAGATTTGTTTGGGATTGGGGCAGTGGAGCCGGGGACGGAGCTGAAGTCCGCAGCGGGGCGGATTGGCCCAAAAGCGCGACGTTGCGGCTGGGAAGGACCGGGAAGTATAGTCAGTCCCTAGTACCCCGAGGGTGGTTCAGATGCCCCAGTCAACCACTCGCACCGCCTGCTTCCTGCCCTGGAGTACAAGACGCACCCTGACTTTGCTTTTAGAGACCCAACAGCACCTTTATCCAGCTCTGATCCCAACGGCGGGTCCAGGGGCCGCGGTCCCATGCCGTCCTCCTGGTGAACCCATGGTTGTGATTGGACAGCGGCAGCCATCGATGTACAAGCGACCAGTCCTGGTCCCGAGGCCAACTGGCCGGTGTGGCCCGGGCTTACTGATGGTGGCTGAGGAAGAGACCCCGATTCTTAGAGGGTAGGTCTGGCTTCGATGCTTGCTGGAAGAAGGCTGGGTCAGTTGAGTCACTGCGTCTGACAGAAAAGAGTCAAGTTTGGGCAGGGCAGGGCAGGACAGAGTATGATGGGGCAGACTTACAATCCCATTCACGCAAGAAGTTAATTTCCTCTGTTTTGCAACCTTCTTCCGGGATCCGTGTCCCTCTTAGGGATATGCAAGGTAGGCCGTATCGGCCACACCTTCATTACAAGAAACTAAAATTTGGGAAGGAAGTCATGCGTGGAGCCATACATCTGGCTACACAGCAATTCAGGACTGAGAGCAACAGCAGTCTGGCCCCAGCCCGTCCCCCAAATCGCTTCTGGTAGATAACCCAGGTATCTCAGATGTGTTCTGCAGCTATTTCTTGACTAATTTGGAACTTTATCCATTGAGTTCTGACATGACCACCACCAACTATGCCATTTCCATTTTGGTTTTACTATTGGTTTCCTCTAATCATTTTTTTTTTTTCTTGTTTCAGAACCCCTGTTTTGTTTATTCACTCATTTTTATGGCTGGCTCAACCCACCCCGAGGGCAGGGCTGGCGCAGCATGTGGTGCCGGGGATCGAACTGCGGTCCCTGAAGCCGCCCAAGCTTCCCCAAGCAGGCGCTTTAGACCACTGAGCCATCCCGCCGGGCCCTGTTTCCTCTAATCATGATACTCCATTTTCACACCACTTACTGGCTCCTCCTCCAGTTGCCTGTATTGCCTTTGTGTTATCTGGGTACTAAGCATACTGTCCTGACTCCGTAAGTAAGCCCACGGGGCCCCGTGTGGTAGCACATGCCTATAATCCCAGCACCCTGGAGGCTGGAGCAAGAGGATTCCTTGGAGTTTGAGGCCAGCCTGGACTACAAAGTGAGTTCAGGCCAGTCTGAACTACACTGTGGGACCATGTCTCAAACTCAAACCAAGCCATGTGTTGCTAAAGGTAAAAATGCCCATTTATTGTTCTGCCTCACTGAATAATGGACCTAAGAACCGGATATTGCCTATACTTAACCATCTTTTGCTCTCCCTACAATTAACTGCTTACCTTTTTGTTAACTGCTCCTCTTTGGTTTCCTTTACACTGCCCTTCGTTTATCTCACGACTTGCCAGGACCCTTCCTGAGTCCTGTCTTCTGGCTACAGTGTGTGTCTTCCAACTCCAGAACACACTGCAGCCCTCACCCCACCACATTTTCCCAATTCTACCCTCAAAAAGACAGCAGTACTCACAGGAGAGTAACTTTATGTTCAGTACAAATGTTTATTTTTGCAATGAGAACTGCACAAAAAAAAAGAACCTTTAGTATATAAGTGAAGTCTATGAATTCCCTTCTACAAATGTCTAAAGTGTTTTAATACAAGTCTCAGATTCACTGACATAATTATTGGCCAAGCGATCCGTGCATACAGTACAGTGGGGGCTCGTATACACCTCTTACTCTTGTATAAGACTAGATTTCTAGTACTGTAGGAGACTGGATAAATGGCCAGAAAAATTACGTAGATCCCCAGTCTAATTACAACCCAGTTAGAGAAATAACCCATCAGGGAGGTGTGAGGGCCATGACAGACTTGGATCTAGCAGGAAGGTGGAGATGAAACCATCTTTCCAGCTCAACACTTGGACCTAAGCCAGAGAAGTTTCTGAACAAAATGAGGAAGAAAAGCGGGGTGGGATGAGATGGAAGAAACGCTACAGAATCAAAATATGTCACATTTAAACTGACATGGTGGTGTAAGACATGCTTGGGATTGTCAAGGAGGCTGACAAAGTTTGTGGTGGTGGTGGTAGGGCACTGGCTGGATGTCTTACTCTGCTCTCACTGGAAGGCTTGGCAGACCCTAAATACAAAACAATAAAGGGCCTTTGGTTGAAGAGGGGAATGTGAATTAATAAACAGTACTAGAAGTATTTCAATGCAATGTTTACCTCTGGATACCTGAAAGTTACATACTTTCTTACATCCCAGGAGTATTGTGGGCACTACTTATACTGGGGCATGTATGCATAGGTGTGCACACAGGCAAAGCAGCTGCCTGTGGGCTTTCCTGGGTGACAATGTGCACACAGGCATGTGTGTGAAAGAAGATCCTTCTTGTGGAAACGTACACTTCCCTAGTATCTGGTCAACCCTGAGCTTAAATGAAGTTGGGTGGATAACCAAAATGGAAGTGGCTCAGATTCCTTGGTACATGGGGAACTAAGACAAAGGAGGACAAAGTGAAGTGGTCTGTAGTTCTGCCAGGGTTCTGCTGAAACATGTTGCCCACACAGACCGGGGTATGAGGGAAAATGAGTTTGCGGACTCCTGTCACAGCTTCAGCTTGGGTGGCAGCTGTGAGCCAGAGCACGTCCTGCCTAGGAAACGCAGGGATAAGCCACAAAAGAGGCTCCATGGCCACTGTCTAGTTCTCATGTGCAGGTGGCCTCGGGTAGGGCAGCTTGGGCCTAGCCTAGTCAACACTTGGTTCACAAAGAAATGTCAGGGAGACACCAGCATTAAAAAAGAGATGTGTTTATTCCATGATCAGTACAGACCAAATGCATATTCACCATATGAAAGTCAAACCAGTCAGTGACTCCAGAGTTTGGCCAACACTGAGGCACCAGCATTGTGGTGTTGAGCAGGTTCTCATGGCACACATAACCTCACCAAGGGCTCCAATTATAAAATTTTTTAAAAAAAAGTGTGGGAAGAAGCAGCCAGCTGGGACTGGGCATTGGGTAGGGGAGTCTCTGTTCAGTCTTCAGCACCCCAATCAATACCTGGGGCCTACCTGTCCCCAGACCCTGCCTTTCTAGGTTAAAAAAAAAAAAAAAAAATTAAGGTTAAAAAAAAAATAAGCCAACAAATAATGGGCACTGAGAAGGAAAAGAAACTGTAGCTTTCTGTATTTATAGTTAAAAATAGACTAATGAAGTTTGCAATGGGAGTAAAGTATAAGTAGGGATATTTTTGTTTTGATTTTTTGTGTGAATTTTTTTGAATAAAAAATTTCTTTTACACCAGTTTGGTGGAGTCACCAACAAATTTCAAAGATGCCAACTATGTTCACTATACAGTACAGCCACGGTCACATACTACCCACAGCGCGGTGGGAGCCGCCGCTCAATGAGGAGACGATCACACCTTTTCGGAAATAAGCAGTGCCACTGTGTCTGGAGGAGAGGAGAGTTAAAAATAAAATAGAATTCAACATCAACAAAAAATATATATATAGAAAAAAGAAAAAAAAAAAAAAAAAGAAACACAGGTGGGAAGGGACTGACTTTGGTTGGTGGCCTCACCCCAGGCAAGGCCCGCCCACACACGCGGGACGGTCACCTCGATTCGAGTTGCCATGGACACACACACACACCTCCACGGCACTATTCCCTTTTGCACAAGCGAACACTTATAGAGAGCGGCTCTCAATTAAAGGCTTGTGGGGGGGGGGGGGACAACAGGGGGATCTGTTCAAGGCAAAGTCAGTGCCAGCAAGGGGGTATGCCAGTGCCCTCGCCTGCTCCAGCCCACATAGCCCTGCCCTGGCCTCCTGAGATCGGGGAGTGAGGCTGGGATGGGGAGACTCCCACTGGGCAGGACGTCACAAACGTCATGTTCTCAGGGACAGAAAACCAGTCATGGTGGCGGCAGCAACAATGTCCTGTGTATACTGTGCAGACATTTGGCGGAGAAAAGTCCTCTGTCCCACAAGCATGGACACAGGCCTTGGGTCCAGCCGGCACTTGCTGGAATCGAGGCGTGCTCTGAGCCGACGTCCTGTGAGGCAGCAGCAGGTGGTGGGACATCCGTCCAGCTGGCTGTAAGGCAGATGGGCTCTGCAATCCTCAGCTGCCCGTCAGGCCTGCCCCGGGCACAGCATGCAGGAGGGCCAGGCCCAGAGACACCTCTGGCCACTGCTACCGCCTCCACTGCCACCCCTAACACTATGGAGAGTCAATGTTTTGCCAGAAAATCAAGTCAGAAGTCACCTAGGTGCTCTCAGAAAAGATTTTCTTCAAATATTGACAACAGATCACTCTGGAAATTCATGTCAATCGTAGCTGCCATCTGTAGAGGAAGAAGAAGGAATGAATGAGCCGGGTACTCACTCCTGCAGTAGTTCCGAGATTCCCCTACATTGCCTGAGTTTGGCCATCACACCTTCTCCTGAGCTGTTTCCACAGTGCCCACCCTGCAACCTAAGCACATGTGGGCCGTTGGGACTCTGGGCTGACCTGAGCCCTATGCAAGGTGTAGGCCCCTTCTTCCCCAGGCCCTGGCCCACTCTGTCAGCTCTTTCAGGTGGATTCCGGCCCAACTGCTTCCTACTACTACTTCCTATTACTCACCGCCTCCCGGCGCCTTCGCTCCTGTTCCCGCTTCCGGGCCAACTCTCTCTGTTGGTCCAACATGGACTGGGGCTGGGAGCTCTGGGCCTGGGGGGCCGCAGCTGCGGCCACAGCGGCCGCCTGTTGCTGCTGTTGCTGCTGCTGCTGCTGCTCTTGACGCTGCTGCTGCTGCTGTTCCTGACGCCGACGTGCCTCTTCATGGGCCCGCCGTGCCTGCTCTAGCGCGTCCTCATCTTCTCGGCTCCTGGGCAGAGTGGGGGCCCGGGTCAGCCGTGGGCCTGGGAGCCCCAGTGCCCCACCCGGACCCCTGCCCACCTCATGCGTTCTTGCCGCAACCGCTCCTTTTCCTTCTCCGCATGCTCAGCTTGAGCCTTCAGGGCCTTCTCACGCTCTTCCTTTTCACGAGCTGCACGGCGGAACTGCTCAAAGCTGTCACTGGATGACTTAGCTGTGGAGGATGGGGTGGTTGGATGCTTCTGTACCAGGCTGGCCCAGGAGCCCATGTTCTTGATTTTTAAGTCCTGTAAGGCAGAAAGGCCAGGAGACAAGTGAGGTACTTGGTACACCTAAAGGTCAGGGAGCTCAGGATACCCACAGACCTACTGTCTCTACCTTTTTGGGTGCCACTGGCGTCTTCGGCTCCTGTTTCTGTTTTTCCTTGTCAGGGGCCCCTGGAGGGGGTGCATTCTGCTCAGGGGGCCGAATAACAGGCCTCCCAACATCCACAGGCTTCATCTCAGGCCCTGGAACACAAGCAGCCTGTGGGCCTGGGGACTCATCCTGCTAGGGGTGTACAGTCCTCAGTGGGGCGGGGTGACACTCACGCTGGGGCAAGTGGACTGGGGCCTTGATGCTCTCAGCATGCTTCGGGGGCTCTGGCCGCAGGGAGGGGCTGAAGGGCTCACTGCGGATGATAGGTGAGTGGATCTTCTCCTCTTTCACCACCACCAAGGGCTGGGGCTGGACCACAGAGGGTGGACGTAGCTCCTGGGATGGCACAGGCACAGGGGACCAGTGAGGCAGGAGGGCACCCTCAGCCCCAGCCCACACCTGACCCAGGGACTGGATCCCAGCCCTGCCCTTTACCTGCTTCTTGGGTTGGACATTTTGCTGGGGTGGAGACTGGTGCGTCAGGCTCTGGAATTGGGGCATCTGGGGGGAATGTATCATAAGCGGGGATGGGGCTTCACGGAGGTGACCTAGGAGAGGGGACAAAGTATGTCAGGGGCCATATGGACTTTGAGAGAATTACAATGAAAAGACAAGACAGTCAAAATAGAACAAACAAGTACTGTAGCCAAGTTTGGGAATAAAGATCTACACAGTCTCTAGCCTGTGGATCCTCACTCAGTCATGCCCCAAACCGCATGTACATGAGGCTTTCTGGAGCCTCACAGTGTCTTAGTGCTTGATGTTTCTTTCTGTGCAGGACCACCATGTGGGAAACTCTGATAATACATATATTCTGCTTTCTTGAGCCTCAACAGGACGTCAGCACCAGTATTTTTGTTTTTTGATAGGGTTTTACTATATAGTCCAAATTGGTGTTGTGCTGTGTAGCCCAGGCGCATCTCAAATTCACAGTGATCCTCCTGCCTCAGTCTCCCATCGCTGAGGTTACAGGCCTGCACCACCACACCCAACACCAGTACTTTTTTCTTTTCCTTTTTTTTTTTTTTTTTTTGGCAGAGCTAGGGATTGAACTCAGGCCCTTGTGCTTGCCAGGCAAGTGCTTACTCTACTAAGCTATCTCCTCAGCCCCAGCACTTTTTTTTTTTTTTGTGGGACTGGGGTTCAAACTTACAACCTTGCACTTGCCCAGCAGGCACTTGTGCCTCAGAGCCATCTCCCCAGCTCCCTCCAGCACTTTTTAAAAAGCTTTTCAAATGGTTTATAACTGTGCCTTGGATCAGATAATTTCTTTCTTTCTTTCTTTCATTTGTTTATATTTTAGGGAAAGGGTCTAGAGGGTGTTCATGGTCTCACTACTAGATCGGACTCATAGTGATCTGCCTGTTTACAGCCTCCTAAGAGCTGGGATTATGGTGTGTGCCCACCCCCCCCAAGTCTCAACTGCTGTCTTAATACGTCCTGGAGGTGGTGCTATCATGGCAGACCTGGGAAATCAAAACCCCCAGCCCCTGCACCTGCTCATAAGTGCTTTAATCCACTGAGCTATTTGGCTGGCCCTGGACAAGATAAAAAGTACACAAATAACTGCAGGCAGTGCAGCTAGGATCTTCCCTTGCCTCTGTGGAATTTGGTTCATGTGGACAGCTCTGAGAACCTGGGGTCTAGTTGCTAGCCATGAGGGTGAGGATCTTCAGGCCATTTCCTCAGTCTGTTTACCCTGAAGAATGGCAAAGCCTGGACTGGTCTTCACCAGGACAGAGCAACTAGAACATGTCCTGAGGTGCAGCCAGCTACATCCAAGCAAGGGCTCCAAGAGACCCAGCTGCCCAGCACAGGTCAGGATTCCCATCACTCCACTGCTGCCTTACTGCCTCCTGATTCCTCTGGTGACGGACAGCCACAGGTCACCAGAAGCCAGTGTCCCAGCACAAGTCACAGCACAGATGGAGGAGGTGAGTCTCACCCACCTGAATGCAGACACCTTCCTGCCTCAATTCTCATGGGAAAAGGCCTTGCTGCTTGTATGGTTCAGGGTTAACCACAGCGTCCACAGTAAAAAGCGCATCTCACACCTTTTGCTTCCAGCCCTACCTCTACTCTCACTCTGAACACCTACTTGGTCCTACGTGCTCGTTTTTCCAGTAAGTTCTTCCAGCTCCTACTTCTGTGTGCTACCGCAGGGCCCCCCTGGCTTAAGGTTTCTATTCTAATAGGCCTGTTCCAAACCATGATACTACAGGTGTAACAGATGTTCCCAGCCCCCTCTAGAACCTCTAGAACCAGCACTTAGCCCTAACCCCAGGAAGAAGACATCCTGGTGCCACCCACATGGGGGTGAGACTTTTATCCCACAGCCCTATGAGGATGGTTTTATTCACCTTGGTGTTTTTTCCCACTCCAGGCTGTCAGGACTCCTTTGGATACCGCTATCCTGCTCCATTAACCTAGTTCCAGCTTATCCACAATCCAAAGGTAAATGACATGACTGCCTTCATCTTGGGCCACACCCTCTGGAGCACCTGCTGAGACTGACCTCAGCAACAGGTGGGTCTCAGACCAGTGGTTGGTTTATTTTTGTTTTTTTGAGACAGGGTTTCAGTATGTTGTTCAGGTTGGCCTTGAACTGGGGATCTTCTTGCCTCAGATTCCTAACTTCTAGGAGGATTGAGGATTTTAGGTCTGTGGTTTTAGAAAGTGCCAGCCTACTAGTGGCTTCACAAGCAGTTCAGGGCTGGCATCAGAAGTCTGGCTGGTACTTTGGAACGCCTGAGCTTCTGTGAGATTCTGATGACCCATCTTTTGGCGGAAAGCCCCCAGCTGGGTTCCAACCCATGTGGGTTATTATGTCCTCTAGGTTTTAGGAGATTGGATGCAGACCCGGGAGTTCAAAGAAGAGGCAGCCAGAGGTCCTGGCCTGAGCTGCCCTAAGTGCTGGCTGGTCTTTAACCTCTCCACCTCTTGCCTCCCACACAAGTTTGGCATACTGGCATCCTCTGGAGTGACAACAGCACAGCTGCATGATGGCTAGGCTCAGCATCAGTCTTTCTCAGGAAGGCCAGCCAGATGCTCTCAGTTCAGGACACAAAACAACTCACTTTGCACCTGACAGTTCTCACTGGGTTCAAAAGCACTGACAACCTTTGGTGTGCCCTCGAGAAAGACTGCTATCTGTACTGCCAGATCCAGGAAATCTTGTCCTGAATGCTGTCAGAGGAGACCCTGAGCAGCTTTTCGGCCTCAGGTGCAGTGTTCCCAGCATGCTCTTCACATTGTTAGGTGGTGGTCCCTTTAGTTCAGGCCTGGACCTCATTCCCAACCTGCCTACTCAATTCATGCTTATACAGTGGTGCCCTAGTTCACTTAATTCTTTCCATAATTCTGGTCACAAACCAAATTAGACCTGGAAAGAATCAAGTCTACAGTTGGGATAGAAGTCGACCTTATAGGGAAATTTAGGTTCTTTGTGGCTGGAATTACGGAAAACAGTTAGGTTCGTGAACTGAGGCACCACTGTAATACGGTCACCACCTCCAGGTAGCTTCCCACCTAACCAATCCAGCAGGAGAATAGGTTCATTGCACTGCTCTGGGCAATCCTGACTTACAAGCAAGAGAGACACTTGATAAACTCACTGCAGGGAGTGTAATGCTCCCTGGGTGCAGCCCCTCTCTCCAATTACCCAGAGCCTTTGAGCTTGGCTCTCAGCCACCCACAGCAAAAACTAACCTTTTTATTTTTCAAGGACAAAACTGTAAACCCAGGACCAGCCTCCCCAGCAGTACCTAAGGCCATGAGCCTCTTACCTGCTGAATAGGGATCTGACTTGTGGTGCCGGGGTGAAGGGTGATGCTGGATGACTTGCTGAGGCTTGGCAGGCTGTGGCGGGGGCGGCTGCTGGCCTGGGGGTGGATGTGGGGGCTGCTGGCCTGGTGGTGGAGGGGGCTGCTGGATGTGCGTGGAGAACTGCATGGGCTGCAAGTGCACGGGCCGTGGTGGTGGCTGGTGCTGCTGCTGGGGTGGTGGCTGAGGCTGGGGCTGGGGCGGTGGGGGTGGGGGTGGCTGTTGCTGGAGCTGCTGCTGCACAGAGGGGTGGGGTGGAGGAGGCAGGGGGGGTGGAGGCTGGGACTGCACCTTCACGGAAGGGAGTAGTGGTGTGGGCGGCTGCACCTTCTGCAGCTGTTGCAGGTACAGCTGCATCTGCATGGAGGTGAGGGGTGGGGCAGGTGGCTCTTCATCCTCCAGTAATACCTGGGGCGGTTGAGCCATTGGGGGCTGTGGGAGCAAGGGTGGCTGGGCCAGGGCAGGGGATACAGCAGGGGGCCGGGCAGGTTTGGGGGGTAGGGCAGCAGCTCGGTTACTAGGCCGAGATGGCTGTTGGGGCAACGCATTGTGCAAAGCTGAAAGGACACACAAGAAAGGCAGGCAGTGAGGGCTGAGTACCCTATGACCCTGTCCTGGCCTGTTCCACCATAACTTTACCTGGACTCTGGTGTCCCTCTGTACTCCCAACTAACAATCTCTCCCCACATTCCATGACCTCCCACAAACCCCAAAATAAAGACAGCTTCCAGCGAGATCTATAGAACATACCCTACACATGAACCCCAGTCTGTCTTCAACCCTTCCTCTTGTTCCCTGTTCTCAGTGTAGGCCCCAGCTGGTATCCCCCAATATGGACTGTCCAAGATCCACAGCATTAACTTTGTCAGGGTGACTGTCACCTCCCAGCCCAACAGTAAGTTATAGAGGACTTCAATCTTTTTCCATCTGAGACAACACCTGGTCCTGCAAAACTAAACCAGCATCTTCTTTTTTGTTTTTTGTCTTTTTGAGACAGGGTGTCGCTATGCAGTTCAGGCTGGCCTTGAGCTCACTTTTATAGCCCAGGCTGGTCTCGAACTTGCACCAATCCTCCTGCCTCAGCCTCCCGAGTGCTGGGATTACAGGCCTGTGCCACCACGCCCAGCCTAAAGCATCTTCTGCATAAGAGTACTACTTAACTTCACTCCAGGCATGTCCCAAAGCATCCCACTAAATTTCAAAGATGGCCCTCAGAAGCTGCTAACTATAGCAATCAACGCTAAGTATTCAAGAGTATGTAATCCCAGTGAAGCAAAACCAAGGCAGGAAATGGGCTATAAACATGCTCACCTGGAGGAGAGACCACGGTGTGCTGGTTGAGATGGGGCGGAGTGCTGTGCTCAGGTGGCTGGGGTAGGTGAGGGGGCAGCTCAGGCTGCTGCAGGTGCAGGATGGGCTGAGTGAAGTGACCAATGGGATCGAAGACACTGCCTGGGAGCTGAGGCTCCAGGACTGGCACCTGGGCAGTGATGAAGGGTGGGGGTGAGGACTTCAGCGCTGGGGCTGCTTGTTGCGGCATGGAGGGTGGAGGCGGTGGGGGTGGGGGTGGCGGCGGAGGCTGCGGCTGCGGTGGCGGCTGCTGCTGCTGCTGCTGCTGCTGCTGCTGCTGCTGCGGTGGCGGCGGTGGAAGCTGTTGCTGAGGCTGTGGTGGGGCTGGTGGAGGCTGCTGGGGAGGCAGGGGTGGCTGCTGGGGCACAGGAGCTGGGGCTGGCTGCATCTGCTGATGGTGATGGTGATGGTGCTGTAGGCAGACAGAAGGTACAGACTGACATCAGATAGGCAGAACAGTCCCCAGGACAGATGCAAGCTATCCCTGGGAATCACAGGACTGAGTGGCTAGCTCTCACCTAAAGAGGGGACTTCATTGAACCACGTACCTTCTTCTGATCTCTCCCAGGGTGCCCCTTCTTTTTTGACTTTGGAGCCATTTCTGCAGAGAAAAGAGAAGGTAGTGAGGCTCTGGGGAAGAATAGTGTAAGATGGCCTTGAATGCAGATGAGGAGAGGGTGGGGGACATAGAGCACTGAAGACAAAGGCCAGCAACACTAAGAAGTGTCTGGGTTGGGTCTGGGATAATTCAGTTTTTATGGGACAGGGAAAAAGATATGTCACCTACCCATTGATCAAATCCACCAAGCTTCAGCCCATTGGCACCATAAAAGACTGCCCAAGACTGCCCTCCTGGCTCCACTGGAAGTTGAACTATGGTGACCTTACCCAACGTCAACCCACTTGTGATCAGGCTTCGGGAGAAGAGGAGCACCTGCATGCACTGGACCCCACCTGCTGCTGTGGACCAACCACTTTGGATGTTTGAAATGGTTCTATTCACCACAGATGTGAACAAATATGAGGCTCTGTGAAGCTAACGGATTTGTTCAGAACTGCACAGCTATAGCACAGCAAGGTGGTAGGTAGCCTGAATCCACACTGCCCTCTGATCACTGCTTTCTGCTCTCCTAGGGGAGAGCTGGGGCTGGGGCTGGGGCCGAGAGCACCAATGGTGTGCTCATAGGGTAGCCCAGAGTCATGAGATGGGTGAAGGAAGTGCTGGCTAATGGGAACACAGAGGGCCCATCTGAAGGCTGGCAGGGCGAAGTGGGGTGGGGGGATGACAAAGTACAATGGCTTCATTGGAATGACCAGGGGCAGGTGCTCAAGCCATAGTTATTAAAGGAGACGAGCAGCTTGTGTTGCCTTCCTCAAACAAGACAGAACTTAAGAGAAAGCCTTTTTCTGGGACACAGTAAATGCGCTGCAGAGAAGGGAGCACGTGCCCTGGCTCCTGAGGGACGAACAGCTGATGCTGCAGCTGTGCAGGTGTGTCCAGGTGGGGCCGTCTCCTTGGGATATGCTCAAGAGCCTGTATAGCCACTTCTGCCCACATGCCAGCAGTTTACTCTAAGAAGTCTGGCAGCTGGATGCCCCCTGAGCTATAAGATTACATCTTCTGGTTTTGTCTCGTTTCCCCTGAACTTGTCAGGACACCAACTCTTGCTGCAGGTGTCTGAGGACACATCTTGCCCGAATCAAAGCTACTGTTCTTCTCAGAGCTGAGGTATAGTGCCACCAAAAGGAGGAAGGGACCTTGTGCCAGGCAAGAAAGAGCTCACCACTCCATGCGAAAGACAAGACACTGACACACACCTCAACAGCTAGCCACACATGTCCTCATACAAATGGCCAATGGCAGTCAGGACACCTAGAATATGGGAACTCAAAGACCAGACTCTAAATGTAGATACCAGAATGAAGGATTTGGGAACCTTCACGTCAGCGTGAAAACCTGAATGGAGGGATACTTTTGTGAGACATCTAAAAAGGGAGTCTGGGCAGACTGGTGGAATCAAGGAGAAATGTTGCTTGGTGCAGCTTTACATTTGGGCAAAAGCACTGGTTGAAGAGGCTGGGAGCCTCAGCGTCTCCACAGTACAAAGTCTGACCCAAAAGCTGGAGGTACAGGCAGGGCTTAAAGATAAGAGTCCTTGAGGGCCGGGGAGATAGCTCAGGGGCACAAGTGCCTGCCTGGCAAATCCAAGGTCCTGACTTCGATTCCCAGTTCTGGGGGAAAAAAAAAAAAGCTTTCCCATACCAGTCAAGAACCAGGAGGCAGTGGCTGCTCAAGTGCTGGGTACATTTTTAGGCAAAGGAAGGTGGGGAAAAATAAAGGGTCAGGACACCATTTGAGTATGACTTGGAAAAGCCTCTGGGAGGAGCCCAGACATGCAACAGTGGTGGAAAGGGCCAGGGTGCTTTGTGTGGTCACTTCCAATGAAACATTGACTTTTCCATCTATAAGACCAGATCCCTGTTCTCTGCCCACAGGCTGGGAACAGAGACCCGTATGAGCAGGCTGGAGACCAAGTACACTGGCCTGTGGGTGTTCCAAGGAACATGTCTTAGCTGCTTGGGGAATGTCACAGTATTATCTTGGAGTTCTCCAGAATGCAGGAGAAGTGGGAGGCACAGGCAGATATCTAGGCCCCTCTAGCTCCCCTGGCTTGAGCCTTATGTTGGAATTCCCAGGAAGACAAGACAGGAAGTACACAGCTTCACAACACACCATCCCCAGACACCCCCCACAAAACTCTCTAGAAAGGGTTACATGGAGATGGCCTCAAGTACTGTGTGATCTTTATTCCATGACAATCTTCAACTCAACACAAATTGCATCTTTACATAGGATGATAATTGTACAAAGAAATAAAACGTTTTGGTAAAATCTGATTAAAACACTGATTTTTCCCCATCCCCATCTTGTCCCACTTCAGCCAAGGAAACAGAAAGGAGGGTGAGGGTGCAGGGCAGTGTGGGGCAGGGGAGAGGACAGGAGAAGAGCCCTGCACTGCCCTGGGCAGCTCCTCCCCTCCTCTTACACAGCTTTCTCCATAAGGCTCACAGCCATTAAGTGCACTGAGCACTCAGCTGGCACCTCATTTGTTGCTCAGGAACCCAAAGCTGCCAACAAGGAAGAATGGGTGTTCACTGTCCTTCCTGGTTGTGTTCCCTAAGCACCAAGCACCAGTGATAGCATAAGTCTAAAGAGCTCTGAAGTTCAAAGGGCCCTGAGTATTCTAGCCAGATGGAAACCCCCAGGGCAAGAAGGACAGGATCCCTGGACAGAAAGGGTGAGAGGATCCTAAATGACAGCTGGCCTGTGTCTATGGTCTGTATGTGCAGGTGTATAGGGAGGGATAGGGCTGCATGTGGCTGAGACCACACCATGGGAATGCAGGTTGCCACTTGGTCCGAAACAGCAAAATCTTCCCAGAAAGATAATGCCAGCGGCTTCCCAAGTGTCCTGTGGGAATCTCTGGGCATGATGCACCCCGATCCCATCCCAGCCAAGTTCACTGGGAACACACCAGGCACAGGCCAAAGGGCAGCTCAAAATAGTTTGCTTGGCAAATAGAGCTTACTGGAAGCTGGACGCCAAGAGAGGATTAGGAACAGCCTAGGAACTCTCAAGCATCACTGTAGGGCCCCGGGGAGCTCTAGGGAGGCTGGGGTTACACTCTTTGGCAATAGGTGGCTCAGAACAGTGAGCAGCCCAAAGACTTGAGGAGCTTTGGGAGGACTGGTGGTGGTGGTGGGGACAGTACCCATGACCTGCCAAGTGACATCCCCAAATCTGCTGCCGGCTCCAGAAGGTGGGCTCCAAGTTACTTAGAATGCCACGCACACATACTACACTTTAAAAAAAGAAACGGGGTGAGGGACACTCCATAAAAATGTAGATGCAGATTGTTATACAACCCTTCACATCAGGCAATTTTCTGTTGAGATCCTGGATCCATAACCAAAAGAAGCTGATATATTTTTTTAGAGTATAAAAGCCTATATGGTGCTTCAGAAAGGGCTTGGCTACCCTTGCTTACCCCAGTCCCAGCCCCAACCGTTGTTATCATTCTAGGGGACATAAGACCACAATGCTCATGCTGGAAACACTCTGCTGAGATATGCAACAGAGGCTGTGAAGCCCTCTCACCCACCACCTAGATCTGGGCCCCTATGGTTGGGGCTGATGACCTGAGTGCCCCACATCAACAGTCCTGAAGGTCCCTATGTGACTGGAGAAGAGGCCAAGGACGTGGGAAATGCCCACTAGAATTGAAGCTTTGAGAAATGCATAGGAACAATGGGGATGGAAGGAGGGCTTCAGGAGACTGTGGGTCGGTGGCGATAACCTCCAGCTGATCAACCCAGTCAGGAGGGCCCAGTGGCCTTGACCCCACAGCTCCCACTCCTTGGGTCAGAACATCTTCCTTAGGCTGAATGTGATCTTTCCTGGGCTAAAAAGTCATTGCAACATCTCCAGGGTAATCAGGTCTGGAGTCTCAGAAAGAGGGTGGGGACGAAGAGAGGAAACACACAGTGATCAAGCTTCGCTCAGGGAGCAGCACCAGATATATACATGTAGGGGGGGACTGTCATCACCCTCCAGGAGATGCCACCACCCAGAGGACCCAGCCGACCAGGGAGGCTGGGTAGGACAGCCAGGCAGTCTTTGCACAGGAAGGCCTGGGCAGTTGGCCAGGCAGGCAGCCTTCCCAAAGGCGGGACTAGGCATGTGCTGCTGGACATGACTAATCCACCCTGGGGACAGGCCCAGGGCTCTGAGGAATTCCATAACTTGATGGAGTCCTGTCCCTTTCACAGAAGAAAATGGGACTTAAGCTATATAGCTTGCTGGGAAGGAATCTGGAACTGAAGACGTTTTATTAAGAGTCCGTGTCCAATGATTAGGCAGGACCTACATAGAGGGAGAGAGAAACCAGTGTGAGAGAAATGGTATGGAATGTACCATTCAAGTCACAAGAACAGAAGAACTGCAGATCAAGCCAGGCTCCTGTGCCCCAGGGGCTGAATATGCCCAAGAGAATGGTGCTGGAGACCAGGAGCGCTACCCCTGCCTGGCTTGCTTTGGGTGGGGACAGACCCACCTTCCCTTAGGTCAGGCCACTGATCCAGCTTGTGTGGAGTCTTCAAAACCACTGGCGCCTGTTCGAGCTTCTAGACAGAACTACTTCTACTAATGACTTCCACGTGTGCCCTATCTGGAGTGGATGTTGGCGTTTACTGCTCCTTTTCAGGGCGAGAGGTGCTTCTGCTTTGTTCCACTGGCCAGGTGTGTTCAACCCAGAAAGCATCTGCTGATTCTAGGCAGGGAGGTAAGCTTAGCCCCTTCACATTGTGTGGCTGGGGAAAATTCCTCAAAAACAAGATGCTGGTGTACAGGTCGTCCAGCTGAGGGAGGCAAAAAGCAGCGCCACATCTCTGCATTGCTCAAGATAACCAAAACTAACACCACAAACTATAAAGGAGGAAACCATGGTACAGACACTGCTGAGAAAAGGAAAACAGGGTGGAAAAACTTCTGTCTCTTTCTCTCTCCCACCCTCCCTTCACCTCCCCCAACAAAAAAAACCTCAAACCAACAAAATGCATGCCAGAAAGTCTTGTCTTTCTTTTTCAGAGCATCCAACATGGCTTCTGGACCAGGAAGGGGTGGAGCTCATTCCCACCCACATGGCAGAACCTCTGCTGTACTCAGGGATGCATAGATTCCCTGATTTCTGACCCCACCAATGTCTGGGAAAACCCCACCCACTACAGCCTCTCACTGTTTCACATTCCTCAAGCTTGGCCTTGTTCTGTGAAGCCCTGAATTCCTCTATCTTCAACTTCGAGGTATGTGTGTGGGTATGAGCTAACACCTTGTTGTACAGACCCCTATCCTTCAGGGAACTCACTCCTTTCCAAGGATAAAGGCCACACTTGGGAGCAGGCAAGTCATGGTTGGGAGATCTCTGGAAGGTCCTTTCAAAGGCCCCAGGGGCCAGGAGGAAGCTGAGACTAGCTGTGTGGTAACAGTGTCCCATGGCCTCTGTCTGCACTTCCCAGCTCAAATCTTTCCATAACATCAAGCATTCCTTTTTACTCTGGAACTACTAAGAAACACCCACATGCTCCAATCCTGGGAAAAGGAAATCAGGAGACTAAAATAGCTGAACTGTACTCCTGCTGCAACTAGATGACCAGGCCAGAGCCAAATCTCTATGCATCTCACAAATCCTGACCTAATCCAGGAAGCTGAGGGGGAAGGGGGCTCCAGAAAGGAACATGAGCTATACAGCCAGCCTTGCCCAGAGACCTGCCGGTGGCATTTGACACCTGCCAGGTGTCATCAATGTGATGAGTACTGTAGGACAGAATCCTAGATTTACCTTTCCTCCATGCCATGTCGATTCAAGCCTAACACTGGCAACATCCAGGCCATAGCCCACTTGGACAGCAGTATATGGGAAAATCATGACATTCCCCTCCATCCTGCCATCCCAAGTCTACAACAAATGCTTCCTAGTCCTGTCTCTTGACACTGACCCCACAAGCAGCTCTGGACTTCAGTTGGAGTCAAGATTCAATGAAAGACCACGCAACCCAAGTAACAGCTGGGTTCAGAAGAAGCAGTGGGACTGGCCATCAATACTGTGTGGTGCTGGGTAGGGCACAGGACTATATGGTGGCTGGGACCCAGCTGGGAAAGTAGCTTCACCCCCACATCTGGGCACAACCTGGCTAAACTGCAACCCAGTCCCTGAAGTCTGGCCTTGTGCCTTGACTGGCCTGCAGCATCCTTGCCATGGACAGCTGCCAGAGGAAGTGCTCTGTGTACCACCTTGCTACCCTCAATTTAGTGCCTCTCTTTAGCTTCTTTCAGTGATTCATGTTCTGGGGCCATGTCAGCAGAACTGACCCCTACAAAACTACAAAAACAGGACCTCTCAGGAATTTCAGCTCCACCCCAAATGGAAACATAAGAACAAAGGCACAACAAGCCCTTAAAGACCAAAGGGAAACACCTTCAATGTTCCCCTATTCTTTTCTACCCTCCTCTCTCTGTAGTTAGCCACAGAAAATTGGGGTTGTATGGCTTTCCAGACTCAGGAAAGCCACTACCAGGAGCTGCCCACTACCAGAAGAATTCAGTGCCACATGTGGCCCCCACTTGGCATGTTGCACAACTGCTCACAGTGGGCCCTTCCTAAGAAGTGCCACACCAGCTCATGGTAGAGCTCACCAGCACACAAAGCAAAGAGAAAGCTAGCAGTCCACTGGCCTGCATGTCAAAGGCAAAACCCAAGGTGAGAAGGAGGCTTTCTGAGAAGGGCCACGGTCCAGCCCAGCCCAGCCCAGGCAACTGAGTGAGTGGTCAGAGTAGGACTGCTGGAGCCTGAGAACCTGTGAGCAGGCAGCTCTAAGACTGTAAATCTCACCCTCCTCCTTGCCAGGATAGCTGTTCCCAGGGCTCTCAGATTACTTGTTGCACAATCTCCCCACTTTCTTTAAAGGGAAAAGAAACACACACACACACACACACACACACACACACACACACACACACACACACACACACACACAATCAAAGTGGAAGGGGGTAAGGGGAACCCTCAGTAGCAGGAATGAACTACTGATGGAAATGGCGTCATGGCAACCCTAGAAGCAGAAAGGGTTCAGGGCACTCTTTTGGAAGTTCACAGGATTCCTGCTGCCCTTGGAGAGGCCAGGGGACCAGGTACAAAGGCCAAGCACAGTCAGGACATGATGGTCAGAACCTCCCACCCCCAAGCCAAGCTGTTTTAACAATCAGATACCCTGGCACTTTGAATCTTTTGCTGCTAATGCTACAAATCCCTAAAAACCAGTGAAAATCACTGGCCAGCACGAATGCTAATGTGGCCCAATAATATTGCCATTCACACTGCTGGGCAGATCCAGTTTAAAGAGGCCCAGAGCCAACCCTTCTCACCAGCACCCTCTGATGCAGTGCCCCCTCCTGGACGGGATAAAAGCAAGGTGGGGTATGCTGGTTAGAAAGTAACAGGACAAACGATAGTGACAGTTTCTATAGTTGGTGTGGAGGAACTGCAGAACAAACCTGACTCAACAGATTTCATTTCATTTGGGCCTGTTAAACAACAGGTAGGCACTGATATCCTGGAGAAGCCCAAAACCTCCAGGACCAGAAATACTTGTCTCAATCCTTGTTTCCCTGGGCAGAGAGGCAGGCTGAGCCCACCCCACTAGGTCACATACATAAGAACAACACGATTCTTCCAGCTCCCTACAGGGACCCTTCCCAGGAATGATCAGGTCGCACTCGTTATAGAATTATAACATCTTCCCCACTTAGAATTCTCAAGGTCCATGGAAAAACACACCAAGAAATTTCTGCCTAAAGGATTTCTACACCCCAGCCTACGTGGCAGAGTGCAGTTGAGACTACAGAGCTGCTTGCTGGGTGGCCTGCAGCTCATATGTTTAAAGCATAGAGCCTGACCTCATTCATATAAGCCATGTGCCTGGCCTCTCAGGTACACTGGCTTCATCTCTTATCACCCCCTTTGGCCAGTCTGAGCACCTGCTCCCTTGAAAAAACAGCAAACATCTCCCTCCCAACTCAGCTCCCAGAATTGTCACCTGCCCACACTGGATGCTGAAGCTACTGCTCAGAAGGTGGGTTTTGGCAGTGCACCAAAGCAAGTCCATAGAGCATGACCAGAACAGACTGTTAGAAGTATCAGACATACATGTGCAGATGTATGCGGAATTACAGTAGAGCCCAGGAGCAGCCAACCAGCAGTGAGGACACACTCTAATCTGAGGAACTGGCAGTGCCCAGATCCTAGGTAATAGGAGGACCATGGATATGTGTGCTGCCAGTATACACAGTACCAGTTTCAAGAATGGCCAAACACCTCCTCTGGGGCAGTAGACTAGGTGGGTCATACCAAGGTTAATGGCATCACCAGGGGCCCCAACACTGTCTCTAAAGACCCAGTCTCCCTACTCCCATTTAGAACTCTACAATGTCAATGCCCTCAACAGCTCATCCTCCACTGCCCAGGCCTCAGTGGTAACAGCATAAGGGCCATGTGGAACCACTGGCAGGGAGAGGTCTGCTGGTGCACACCTGTAATCCTAGCACACCAGGAGGCCGAGGCAGGAGAATAATTCTGATTTTGAGCCCAGCCTGAACTACAAAGTAAAGCTCGAGGCCATCCTGGACTACAAAGCAAGACCCTGTCTCAAAAAAAAAAAAAAAAAAAAGGGGGGGGGTGTCATTGTCACATGGGATGTAGAGCCACTCAACTTTGTCTAAGGGAGAAAACTAACACTGTGGATGGAGAGACAAAAGAGAGTTAAAAGTTTTCGTGACCACTGTCTCTGGGCTCTTAAAACAGCCTGGGCATAAGACTGGGCTGGTATCCAGAAAGAACTTGACAGGATGCTTAATCAGGAGTCACCTAACCTGTTTCAGAGTCTTCACTGTCAGAAGAGCTGGACTCGCTGGTACTCTCTGACTCCGACGATGAGAAACCTTTCATCTTGGAGGAGCCAGCAATCACATCAACTTTCTCGGCTGCAATCAAATCAACAGGAACTATGTCAGTTAGGACCCGAACCAGGAAGCTGCTGTTAAACAAAGTGAATCTGTATGCCATTAAGGAAGAACCGTGGGTAACCTGTGCCCTATGGGCCTTAAGGGTTACCACTATCCCAGGACCCACACCACTCTATGGTTCCCAACAGCAGCCAAAACATGGAATTTGAAGGCCCTGCCAGTCTCTCAGAACACCTTTTGGAGAGTTTCTCAAGCACTGAGTAGACCAAGCACAGGAGTTAATTTCCAGGGGCATGAAGTACTGTTTGTCCTGGGCCTGGCTTCCTTCAGCCACCTTTCTAGCTGAAGTGAAGGTGACCTCTAGGGGGATATGGTACAGGGAGACAAAACTTAGGTTTCCCAGTACTCTCACTTGGTATGCAGAGCACCTTAAAAAAGGAACTAAGATACAAAAGATGAACATTTTGTTATATAGGTCTTGCTTTAACTCGCCCTTGACCACCCAGCGGAAAAGCTTAATTATGAGGCATAAAACACAGAGCTAGATTAGTATGATGAGCTGTAAGAGGCTTAAATCAACAGCCTTTCGCCAGTAACCCAATGCAATTATGGAACATTGGACTATGGATACAACTACTTCCTCTCAGTTCAAAGAGAAGAAAGTTTTTTTTCCTTACCAATATCAATTAGATAATGTATCATGTCTACACCCTATGCTCTATATAACTACCGAGGACAACAACATGCAATATGTCAATTATTACGAATATACTAACATGTTTTGAAACTATCTTTTTTTTTTTGGTGGTACTGGGAATTGAACTCAGGACCCTATGCCTGCCAGGCAGGTGCTTATTCTTCTGAGCTATCTCCCCAGCCCATGAAACTATCATATTGTTATTTCTTTTTCTTTTATTTACTTATTTTTCATATTGTTATTTCTTATTAAAAGTAATAAGAAAATTTAAGAAGGGACTGAGGACTCCAGAAGCCAGCCTGGGTTGGAGACAAAAGACCTTATTCAAAAATACTCTGACACAGGTCTCCACTTCTGTAGTCCCAAGAGGAAAGAGGTATCAAGGAGAGACCAACATGACACCAGCCTGTCACCAGAGTGCCACATCAACATTGATACAGATCAGGGACTGACCTATTGTCAGTATGCTGGACCCTGGACGCCACTGTGCTTTTACTCCTACCTCCACCTCAAGCCCCAGAGATAGGAAGGGGTTTCAGAGATTGAATGACAGGCATCCCAGGATGGAACCAACTACTGATTACAATGACGCTGAAAAATAATGATTCTGAGCTGACCCAATAGCTCAGCAGATTAAAGTGCCTGATCAGGCAGACATAGGGGCTGGGGATTCGATCCCCAGCCTGCCATGCTGGTGCCAGCCCCACCCCCAAGGCACACTGCGATGTCATTGAGCCTGGGCATAGTGGTACACACTGCAGTCCCAGTACTTGGGAGGCTAAAAACAGGAGGGTCACTACAAGTCTTACCTGTAGAATGAGACCTTGTACTACATTTAGAAAACAAAAAACAGTTCAAGTAGGCCCTAGCCAGCCACCTGCAGAGGTCTAGACAAGTATGAACAGTTAGGGAATCACAAGTAATACCTAGATTTGCAGGGCATTCTATATCAAGGACATGACATGGTTTTGGTAAGGAGAGGGCTATGTTAGAAAAGATAAATTAAGATGAGGGTGCTACAGAAAAGAGCCCCACACCCAGAGGGCCCAAGTGCACCTTGAGGTTTTCTTTTCTTCCTTAGACAGGAGGTGACATAGCGCTCCAATTCCCGCAGCGTGGATGGCTTCAGGGTCTCAAAGTCAATCTCTATCTCATCTGGGTTGGAGTTCTTGAGTGAGGGTTCCCGTGATTGGATGATATGCACCACACGGCCCAGCTTCTCACCAGGGAGCTTATTGATGTCCAAGCTGAGCTGCCGCTTCTCTTCATATGACATAGGCTTGCATTTGTCCTCTTCCTCCGACTCATACGTGGGAGGGGGCTTGCTCTTCATGGGTGCTGGCTCCTTCTTGCTATGAAGGAAGGATGTAGACATTGTCAACAACACATCCCCTGAAGAAGCTGAATACTCATTCCTCTATGAGTATGTAGAGGAGCTTCCTATAACCCACCCATCTGGTCTCCAGAGGAAAGGGGCCTTGGAGGGCCGGCCAGATAGCTCGGCAGATTAAAGCGGATGCAGGGATCAGAGTTCTATCTCCAGCATGCTGAGCCACCCCCATCCCTGAGGAACGCTGCAAGTGAGACTAGGTATTGTGGTGAGTACCTGTAATCCCAGTGTTTGGGAAGTTGAAAACAGGAGAATCACTACAAATCACATCTACATAGTGAGACCCTATACTAAATACATTAAAATAATAAGAACAACAACGAATGAATGAATGAATGAATGAATGAATGAATGAATGAGGGCAGCCTTGAGTATAACTCACTCTTTGGTAGCACAAATTAGAAAACAATCACAAATAGAGTCAGTGTGAGCTAGGGCTCCGTTGCAGCTGCCCTTTTGCTTCTAGACTATACTATCCTCTCCCAAACAAAGCTCAAAAGGCTCAGCTCAGAGTTGGTACCCATCTACAATCCCAGCATTCTGGGGAGAAAGGAGGAATACCAGTTCAAGACCTGGCTGGGCAACTTGATGGCATTCTGTCTCAACATGGCAAATCTGCTAAGAATGTAACTCAGTGTGATGGCAGCAGGCTCAATCCTAGTACTGCAAGGAAAAGGAGGCTCATCCCAGGGAGAGGGACAGAGAACTACATGATACATGTGATGTCCAGAGAGGACAGAGCAGCTACGTGACACACATGACGGCCAGCCTCCCCCCCACCCCAACAGCAGGTACACTGGAATACAGGCTCCCCACACGAGGAAGCACAGACCTCGCATTACTGTTGCTGTTGTTTTTCTTTGTCTTTTTGGGAGGAAGTTCCTTGGCTTTACTTTTCTTATTCTCTTCTACTTCCTCTTTCTTTTTGTGCTTTTCCTTTTTCTTTTCTTTCTTGTCTTTTTCCTTTTTCTTTGGTTTGTTCTGCTGGGGCTGCGAGAGGGCTGCAAGCTGCTCATGCACCGCTTTGAGCTGAGAAGCAGATAGGCAAAATACATACCCAGGTTGATACTTCACATCACCCATGAGCTGTTTGGTGGCTCTATACTATGTGGGGTGGGGTGCCAGGTGTCAGGGCATGGGGGAGGCAGAGGGAGGGCTGATCTTCAGTGATAGATACGACACACACATTAGTGTCAAACCAAGGGAGGCTAAGACCCTGACATCAACACAGACATGCTGGCCCCTAAGGACCTAATGAATACTGGAGATAGAGGAGGAAGCAGGCAGCATCAGGTAAGAAAGAAACCCTATTTGGTCTCCTCCTTCCAGAGATACTGGAAGATAAGGAAGTCTCATTTCTGCTCAGAAAGTGACTATACCCCCCCCCTCCTTCAACATACATAGTAAAAAGTGTATTATCAAAATGCATACCAAGTGGCAGAAGGTAAAGATGAATGAGGATCAGTGGGAATGAAAAACCAGGCACATCTCAATATCTGAACTGCCAGTCCATGGCCTCTGGGAGCTAGGATAGTTATAAAACCTTACCTGCTCCTGGAGTTCTGCCAGCCTCTGGGCTCGCTCTTCCTCAGAGTCATCAGTGGAGCTGTCACTGTCCGAAGAACTGTCACTACTGCTGTCACTTGATGAGGCAGGAGGCACCACCTTGGTCGGGGGTGGCACCACTGGGGAGGACACAGCCACCACAGGTTCCTCAGGCTCATCTGGCATCTTAGCAAAGCGCATCTCAAATACATCCTGGGGAGAGAAAGCCAATTAAGAGTCACTGAGGCTTTGCCGGGCGTGGTGGCTCACGCCTGTAATCCCAGCACTTGGGAGGCTGAGGCAGGAGGATCGCTGCAAGTTCAAGACCAGCCTGGGCTACAAAAGTGAGCTCAAAGCCAGCCTGAACTGCACAGTGAGACCCTGTCTCAAAAAGCCAAAAAAAAAAAGTCACTGAGGCCTTGTCAGCTGCTAGGACAATGTAAGAGGAAGTAGGTCAGAAGATAAGGGGACCATAAGAGGGCCTAGAGTGGTGGAGCACCCCTGTCATCCCAGCACTCCAGAGGAAGAGGCAGGAGGATTGTTCTAAGTTCCAGACCAACTGGGCTATATACAGTGTAGCTGAAGGCCAGCCTGAACTGCATATATAGCAAACCCTGTCTCAAAAAAAGAAAAAGAAAAGGGGGGGCGGGGGTGCAGGCAGTAGGGGCAGCTGGTACCTATGAGGAAGGGAATTACTCTCTGTCACTAACATAGGGAGCAAAGTGCTGGCTAAGGCCCTCTGGCAGGACTTGCTGCCCCCCATTAAAAAAAAAAAAAAAAAAAAGGCCAAATCTTGCTTTACAATTTAGGCTGGTCTTGAACTCATAGCAATCCTCCTGCCTTAGCCTCCCCAAGTACTAGGATTACAAATGTGTGTCACTATACCCTGTTGTCAGTGCTTTTAATGATTCTCTCAATACTTTAAAGAACCACGTAATCCTGATATAGCTGGGTACTTACTTACTCCCTAGGGACTCAAGTAATCCTACACTGTGAAGAACCTCCTGGACCAGCAGGAGAACACACACACACAGGCCCTGAGACAGAGGTGTCTATGGCAGAGTATAGCCTCATGACTGAATTTGACCTCTGACTCCTCATATCCACCTATAAGTACTGAACTGAGCAGGACCAAATCCATGCCTAAGGCATCTCCAGAGAGTGCTAGACAATGCTGCAGAGGTGCTAAGAAAGTCACTCTAGGATATGTGAACAACCTGAAAAGAGGCCACAGTGATACTGGAGATAACAACCCATTCTTGGAGACTGTACGATGTCCCAACTCTAAGGTTGGTGAGGTTGAAGAGCTCAAAAAATGGTCACTGCTGCACCTACAATCAATCCAATGACAACTCAGAGGACAGAGGGGGAAGAAACAGGATTGGCTTCCCAGCATATTTAGGCCTACTTTAAGCATAAACACATGAAGCCAAGCACCAAGGTGGCCCTACCCTGGCTTATCTAAGATTAAGACCAAATAGCAAGGAGCCCAATAAAGGAAGCTACCTGCCATGTCCAGCTGCACAACTCTGGTATCCTATCTACAACATTAGCACTACTCTATACTGAGCAGAAGACAGTCTGAGACACTCATGTGCCAGCATCTGCAAGATCTTGCTGACTAGGACAGACACATACGCACTAAGCATCTGGTAAATAGTAAAGACAAACAAGCCTCGGGGCCCGGCGGGATGGCTCAGTGGTCTGAAGCGCCTGCTTAGGGAAGCATGGGCAGCTTCAGGGACCATGGTTCAAACCCCGGCACCGCATGCTGCGCCAGCCCTGCCCTCGGGGTGGGTTGAGCCGGCCATAAAAATGAGTGAATAAACAAAGGTTCTGAAAAAAGAAAAAAATAAAATTAAATTAAAAAACAAAAAAACAAGCCTCTCCTCAACTAAGCCTAATGGAACAAGAAACACATCAACAGGTCTACACTGGGTAAGTACTAGGAGGGAGAGAACAAGGGGTCACAACACACTGGCAGTAAATGGCAAAGGTGTTCTGTGAACTTAGGGTGAGGGGCGGACAGGACACCAGGACAAGGACTGGAAGATAAATGTTCTGTAGAGCACAGGGAAGATGGGGCTAAGGAGAGGAAGAACCAACAAGAATGATGGCTCAGTGGTCTAAAGCGCTTGCTTGGGAAAGCTTGGGCGGCTTCAGGGACCGTGGTTCAATCCCCCGCACCACATGCTGAGCCAGCCCTGCCCTCAGGGCAGGCTGAGCCAGCCATAAAAATGAGTGAATAAACAAATAAAGGTTCTGAAACAAGAAAAAATAAATAAATAAAACAAAAAATTCTAAAAAAAAGAATGTTGACAGGACTGCTAAAGAGTTTAGGAAAACCTAACTGGAGACACCCCAAGGGCCAGAATTTCATGAGGAAGTACAGTGATGGAATATAAAAGGAGGCAATGATGGCAAGGAGCCATGGATACAGCATCCGTCCAAGAGAAGCAGTGCTTGGGTCTTCTACTGTGGGTCTCTACCATCTCGAACTGGACAAAGTTCATACCCCTAGCATCCCATCAGCCCCACCCCACTCCTCTGCCATCAGGTTTGAGCACGTAACTCTGTGCTAGAATGTGGACTAGTGCTCAGATTCTCAGAGATGAACCAGCCTCGGAGTGGAGGACTAGAAAAGACTCTAAGCAGAAGTGCATACGTTGGAAATGGGACAGCCACTGAGATGCCAAGTGGCTGGAAACATGGCCACCACTAAAAGCAACATACCATATTCCAAAACGTTCCTGTATGTTAGGATCTAATGGAGTAGCCCAATGTAACTTTCAGCTTATCTTTCTTTGTAAGCATAATTACACATAACCCAGAACTTGTAATATCTCCTCCATCCCAAAACAACTGATAGCTACATGGACTGCAACTGCTACTAAACTTCCTTAAGCATTCTTCACAACAGAGCAGAGTAGAAGACAAGACCATCAGAAGCTCTGGATTCACTGCTATGCTGGTGGGGGCCCTGAGCCTAAGTCAACTTGGGGCTCTTGAGAAAATGCTAAGCCCTTTGGCTTTTATAGTCATCTCTATGGCCATGGGTCCTAGTGTGTGGAATGCAGATCTTCAAAACATGCAGATTTAGGAACTAGAAGAAAATACATGCATCCTTTTCCATGCACATTTCTAGACAAATCCTACTCTTTGGGCATGATGTCAGTTATATTACAACATCTCTGAAAGAAGCAAGCAAGAGAATAATGGGTAAACTTAGAGTAGAAAGAAGTCTACAAAGTGAGATGCCACAAACATCACAACTGCCTTCCAGAGGAGATGGGAAAGGTAGCACTACTCTCAGAAATGGCTCCTCCATAGCACATGCTTCTATTATGGCCTCAACTGGACCCTTCTCAAGGGTAAGGTGCATGTCTAGTCCAGTCTGGTACCTAGGTAACTGCCAAGAAATAGCGCTTAGCTCAAAAGGCTATTGCATAGGCTGGTCAGATAACGCAGTGGACTAAACAGTCTGCTTAGGCACAGCACAGGGACTGGGGTTTGATCCCTGGCACCACAAGCTGTGCCGGCCCTGTCCCAAAGGTGCACTGAGACAGTGATTGAAACTGGGCATGGTGGTGCATGCCTCTAATCCCAGTGCTTGGGAGGCTGAAAACAGCAGGATCATTATGAGTCCAATCTGTGTATTGGACTTAAGGCTATACTTGAAAGCCCAAGGATACACTTTCAGGTATCTTTTCTATAGTATTTGTAGTGAAACCTTGTACTAAATACCTTAAAAGAAAAAGGGCGGGGGCACTGCATGGCACACACCTCAGTGGCCATGCTACAAGTGAAAATCTCATGTTTGGAGAGGTTAATCCACTCCCAAGAGAAAAATTCTTTGTGGTAGCAGCAGGGATTGTGAAGAGTAGGTGGCTCCAAGGTGGTCAATAAAGGGCACACACAAAAATAAGGAAGAGAGCACTGGGACATATTAGAGGGTGCTGTCCTTTTCAGTCCTTTATTTAACAAAGCAGCTTGAGGGCCAGTCAGATAGCTCAGCGGACTAAAGTGCCTATTTAGGCAGAGTGCAGTGGCCGGGATTCAATTTTCAGTGTGCCGTGCTAGCCTCCTCCCTGGGACACCCTGAGATGGTGACTGAGACTGGGCATGGTGGCACATGCCTGTAATCCCAGCACTTGGGAGGCTGAAAACAGGAGAATCACAATGAGTCAGATCTATGTAATAAGACACTATAGACCCTGTACTAAATACAAAAAAAAAAAAAAAAAAAAAAAAAAAAAAAAAAAAAAAAAAAAAAAAAAAAAAAGCTCAAATTAGCTTGGGTTGAGTGCTTGGGTTTCACATACAAAATGTGTGCATCACATCTAGACAGCATCAGCAAGAGGTCCATTCTCTCAGAAGAACAAGTGGGAGGCAGGTATCCACTAGGTAAATCTGAAGGCACCACTGCCTCTAGGTGGCTCTTACAAGAACTGCAGGAGAATTAAAAAGCTGGACCACCTTTAAGGACAAGAAACAGCATTAAAGGAGTAGTTTCTGTGAAGACAGACAACACCAAACTGGTTTTACAAGTTTCACCTGCCTAGCCAAAGTCTGAGAAAATAGAACAAGCCCTTAAAATAAAAACCTTCTAGTCTGAGAATGCACTTGAGTATCAAGAGCCAGGTCCACACTAGTAATAAAGAGACCACCTAACTTCACTCACAAGAAAACAACAGGGCTGAGGTGACCTATGGGTGGCATGGACCCACAGATCACCCAAGGCTTTGCAAGCCCTCACCTCTGCCTTGGAACACTTACAGAGTGGTACGTAAGCCACGTGTGAGGAAGCCCAGAGGCCTACAATGAGCACACTTGTGCCTTGTGACATCAGGTGGCCCAACCCAAGCCTGTTCAGCTCTGTGACCAGAAGCAACCTATGGCTTTGGGAAGAAAATGTCTTGGTGAAGAAACATCCACAGGGTAAGAATTTATTCTGGCTCACAACTGTGACAAACTGTCTACCGCGAAAGTGTGTCTGCCAGCAATCTGAGTCAGGTCTATTCTGGAGATTAGCTATGCACAGCACACATGCTTTTCTAGCCGAAAGAAAGTTGAAGGAGTTTCAGTAATTACCTCAAAATGAAACAAGCCACTCTGCTTTAATAGTAAGTAAATAACCCCAACCTAAACTGTATGCATTGGCCTGAGCTGAATGGATTCCTTCAAGGTACTATGGGCATTATCCTAAGTCGAATGGAGGTCTGGCCTGCCCTCCCCAGAGCCTTACCTGGAGTTTCCGGGCCATGGCTACTACCTCATGGTCAGGAGGATTATACTTATAGCAGTTGGAGAACATCAATCGAACATCTGCACCAAATTCCTGAGCATCTCGGTATTCACGAGACTCTAGTTTAGACTGGAAAGATGAGACAATGTTAGCTGTGTCTCCCTATGTTGTTCTTTTTTGTTTTTGTATTGACACAGTGCCTCACTATGTAGCATAGACTGGCATGAACGCAGGGTGATCGTCCTGCCTTAGCCTTCCAAGGGCTAGGATTACAGATATGTGCCACTACATCCAGTTTTTTTTTGTTTTGTTTTTTTGTTTTTGACAGGGTCTCCCTATGCATTTTAAGCTGGCCTTGAACTTGCACTGATGCTCCTGCCTCAGCCTCCCAGGTCAGGAGTACAGGTCTGTGCCACCACGCCCAG
>PVJA010019101.1:0-38921 GCA_004027025.1 Myocastor coypus
AGACAGGGAGGGGAGGGGAGGGGAGGGGAGGAAGGGGAAGGGAGGAGGGGAGGAAAGAGGAAGAAAGAAGGAAACGCTGAGCCAGTTGAAGGGTGCACCTTGAGGACCTTATGCTCACCCACGCCAGCTGCTCACAGGACAGGCACGGATCCCGCCCACCCACGAGCCCAACATGGCCCAGTCCTCAGAGAGAAGCAGAGGGTGCCAGTCAGGCTGGGATTTAGTGCAGAACGTCAGCTGAGGACGATGAAGAAAGAGGTCCTGGGTGTCTGTGGGACTGGGGAGGCCACTGAGCTGTACCTGGAAAATGATTGGGGCTGGGCAGGGCTCCGACGCCGTGCCTTTCCCTGTGTGCGTGGTGGCGGGGGGTGCGTCGGGGTGAGCCGTCACGTGCACTCAGTAAAAACGCTATAATAAGTAAGAGGAAAGGGTAGGGAACTGGGCAGGGGTTTCTGGTGTGGAGGGGCTCCCAAGGCTGGGAGCAGCAGGCCCAGGGCCAGAACGGTGCCTGAGGCCAGACAGGAGCAGGCCAAGCTGCCTGTCCCCGGCTGCCCTGGTCCCTGTCCCTTCCCTCTGTATTACTGTGTGACCCAGCTCTCCTGACTGCTACGGTGTTGTCTGCCCAGGAGACACGACACCTCCTTGGTCCACTCCAGAGATAAAGTCCTGTCCACGAGCCACTGCCCCGGTCATCCCCAGCCAGGACCTGCATGTCTCACCCCACCCCCTGCCTTTGTTCCCTTCCTGTCCTATCTGTCCCCAGACAGCAGGAGGTGGTGACTGCTGTGTGCTGGAGGGACATTCAGAGGGTGGCCAGCACCTTTGAAGGGGATGGCTGGCATTAGTCACGGCCTCCTCCCTCCCGTATGCCATCCACGGCCTTCCTTCCACACTGGCCCTTAGGGGGAAGGCTGGGAAGGGGCGGATGAGCCCGCTCTCGGCCTCCTGGGGCTTCTGTCTTCATCGGAACCTCTCTGTCTCTCTCCCAGGACCTGAGTTCCTTTGCCATGCCGCTCCTCGATGGAGACCTGGACAGCTCGGAAAAGCACCCCTCCCGCAAGGTAGGTCAGGAGGTCCTTTCCTGAAGCTGTATGAGCCCACCAGGGCAGCCGCAGCAGGTGGCACTCCAGACCCGTGGCCCCTGTGCTCCCGCTGGGCCCAGCCCTCTTCCCCCCACTTTCTAGCTGCTGGTTCCCCTCCCGCCGCTGTCTCTTCCCCACCTCTGAGACTGCTAGTGGGAAGGGCTGGGGGCTACAGAATGCAGGGCAGAGGGGTGCCACAGCAGAGAGGGCATCGAGGCAGGCTGCCTGGCCTCTCCTGCAGTGGGGAATTGAAGGTGGGGCCGAGGCCCAGGCAGGAAGTACTCCCTGGGCATCCTGTGGCCCGTGGAGCCCGCTGCAGGTGCCTGCAGGGAAGGCGGGCCAGGTCCTTGGTGCTGTCTTGGACCACACAGGCTGGGTGGGGAGGACTGCCCTGCTAGAAAGGCAGATCTGGCCTCTGGATGTGCTGTTGCGTACAGCGCGATCAGCAAGCTGGTGCAGGCCCATTGCACACTGGCCCAAGGCCGGCCTGCCTTGTGCGGAGCAGGCAGCCCAATGAGCAGATCCACTGTTCTCCCCATTTCCTACCTGGGGACTAGAGTTACCTTCCCCCGGAAGCACTATTCTCCTAAGACTCTTTCCCTCTGTGGACACCTCTGTGCTCTGGGCAGGGGAACAGAGGACAGCTGGGTTTCCCCGGACCTTGCTGCCTGGGGTTTCCTAGGCCACCCATGCACACCCAGCTGGGGACTGGGGGACGGACAGTACATGCCATCCTGGGACCACCCACAGGCTCCAGAAACCTTCGATTTAGGTCACACCTAAGCCCCGATCTGGGTAGGCGGAGGGAGGGAAACACCTACCTCTACTGATTTCCAGCTTGCCTATAAAGCCTTATGTGTCCCTTTATGTGGGGACCACACTTCCAAAGGAGCATCCCCTGGGGAGGGGACCACAGTCAGACCCTGCTGGCATCCAGCTCCTTGTGCAAGTGTCACCTTGGGGTGCTGCTGGGAGCCCAGTGCAGAGACGAGGGAAGGAAGGGTGTGCCCGAGCCAGCACTGTTCCCAGGGGGGGGGGTGCACGTGAGGAACCCGAGAAGGGATGAGGCCCTGCGGCTGTGACCACGCCGCCCGCCCTCAGGAATCTTTCCGGTGTTCCAGCACGCCATACTAGACTGCATACCCTGAGCCTCAGGCTGGGGGTGCAGCCCGTGAGGAAAGAGCCCCACCCCCCGTCCCTTCCAGCTGGTATAAAGACCTGATATACCAGGAAGGAGCGCTCCACCCTGCAGAAGGGTAAACTCAGGTCATTTGTAGGAAAGTGCGTGCATAAGGTTGGGCCCATAGTGCTAAGTACAGTAAGCCAGACACACGAGCTTCAATACCCCATGGCTTCTCTCCTGTACGAGAAATCCAGAGTACAAGCGAAGTGCAAAACACCCAAACGGTGCGCACGCCTGTAATGCCAGCAGTTGGGAGGCCGAGCCAGGAGGATCGCTGAGGGTTCAAGGCCAGCTTGGACTACCAAGTGAGTTCAAGGCCAAATCGTGAACTGCATAGAGAAACCCTGTGTCAAAAAAAAAAAAAAAAAAAAAATTAAAAATGAATAAATTGCAAAATAAGAGACAGATGATAGGAAAGGGGGATGTAGATCTTTTGAGATGGAGAGAGAAGGGAGGAAGGGGGCATAGGAAATGAAGGAAGAATTAGGTTGTGCCATGCGCACAGACTGACTCCCCCTAAGGAAGGTAATCATGAGGTAGTGTCTCGGCTACTTTTCTCTTGTTGCTGGGACAAAATACATGACCCCCAAAATTAAGGAAGCAAAGGTTCATTTGGCTCACAGCTTGTGGAGGTTTTGGTCTAGGCTTGGCTGGCTCCAAGGCAGAGTGGCACATGGCAGAGGGCAGCAGCTCATGGTAGGGGAAAACCGCGCAACGGCAAGAGCAAAAGGGAGCAGTGGCAGAGAGCCGGCCACTCTCCCTCCCTCCTGTTGCCTCCGGGCTCTCTGCTCCAGAGCGAGTGCAGCACCCACACTTGTAATCCCAGCACTGGACCAAGAATTAATCACAAACTGTAGAAGCCCTGTGATTGCATGAAGCTTTGGGGGGACACCCAGATACAAAGCATAGCACGCAGTGAATATGGCCTAAGAGAAACAGAGTTTTTAGCAGATCCCGGTCCTTCCGGGAGCCCAACTCTCTTTGGCTGCGGCAATTGAACGTCTCCCTGGCTGTCAGGCCAGGCACCCAGGTGTGGCCCCTGATGGCGGGTCCTTGGCCCCCCTCAGGCTGTCTGAGCCCCCAGGTGCTCTCGAGCACTCCGGGCTCAGTGTGCCAGACACACACTGCAGCTGTCCCGGCTCACTCTTCCCACCCTGCAGCCCCTCCCCAAGAACTCCTGGTGTCCCTGACGCAGTACCAGAGGACAGCTTGGGGCCACAGGACAGAGCAAGGTCCCCTTCTTGGGCTGACACCTCAGAGTCCTTCAACACACTACCGCCTCTGCTCAGCCGCCCCCACCTGGGACTCTATATAAGGTCCCGGTCCTGGTCCCAGCCTTGTGCCCTGATCCTGAGACCATCACCACCTCTCCTCTTCTATTTGTCATTCCTGGCAATGACCCCCGTGTGGCCTTAGACATTCTCAGAACCTGTCCGCCTTGGGCTGGTCACTGGGCCGACCTTTTGCTGGAACAGTGGAATGAAATCCTGGGAAGGAGGTACGAGGTATGACATCAGCACATCCACGCGCCATGAGGAAGGGCTCCCCTGGCTTGCTCTCCTGACTCGGGAGCCTCTCTTGGGCAGGACTGTGACCCCAGGTGTCATTAGTGCTGGCTGTAAGGACGCTTGCCAGCTCGCCTTCGGCTCTTCTTGGGTCCCCTAGGCAAGCAGGAGCACAGCCAAACTGAGTTCCTTGCAGTCAGAATCTCAGGGAAGCTGTGTCCGGGTGCCTGGTGTCCTGAGCGGAGAACGGAGCGGGACACCCGGAAAGCCGCAAGCGGAGGATGCATTAACAAGGGGTCGTGAGAGTGAGCCAGAAAAGTAAGCTCCGCTCCATGGAGCAGAAGCAGCCAGAGAGATGGGGGCAGGAGCTGGGGCTCCTGAGGTCCCCGGATGGTGGGGGA
Organism: Myocastor coypus; assembly: GCA_004027025.1. Lineage (NCBI taxonomy): Eukaryota > Metazoa > Chordata > Mammalia > Rodentia > Myocastoridae > Myocastor > Myocastor coypus. The sequence goes on from PVJA010019101.1 coordinate 4,172, forward strand.
TGCATAGCCAGGGACAGAGCGGAGTCATGGCCCAGCTCTGCCTGCTGGATGGGGAGGTACTGACTCCTGTGCAGGGTTCTCAGAGGAAGTGTCATGCCGCCCAGAGCCCGCACGGTGGGGCTCAGAACTGCAGTGCCCACAGCTCTCTTTTTACTTCCTTTTTGTCTCTCACCTCCCTCTTGTTAAGTGATCACAAAAAAGCAAAGCTTGACCTTCTGCACCACAAGGCAGGGCAGGCCTGGTACAGTGTTGCTCTTCTGTCTCCAGAGCACTTGGGAAGCGTGTGGGGCAGCCCTGGTTCTTTAGGGTCAGGTCCAAAATCCACAGGGGAGGTTGGTGCTTCCTGAAGGCAGCACCCCTGCCTAGTCCTTCCAGAACTGAGCCCGCCCAGGGCTCAGGGCGCCCTCTAGTGGTGGGAGAGGCCCAAGTAAGGGCATTGTGCGGTCTGGATCTCCCTGCCCCTTTGGGGCATGGTTCTGGTCGCTGGAGGGCAGCATTCCCGAGTTTCCCTCTTGCCCTAATGTACCACGAGGATCATTACCTTCCTTTCCCTCTGCACAACGGGGGCGTCCCTGACCCCCTACTGTCTCCGGTACTGCAAGTTGACTGAATAACAGGATGGCAGCCGAGGAGCGCACATGGTGTGGTCAGCGCAAATCACCCCGCGCCGGCTTTCCCACCTACACTCCCAGGTGGCACTTTCACAGGCTGAGGATGCACTGTCGTCACTGCACAGGGAGGAAACTGAGGCAGCAAGCCGGAGGAACATATCCGGGCCACGTAGCAAGGGCTGGGGCTGCCACCCAGGCCACCTCCTGAGCCACACCACAGGGAGGCAGAAGAGTCCCCGCAGGTTGCCAGCTATGTGACTTGGGCCTATCATTATGGGTCTGATAGTTTAAACCCGTAACTAAAGTGTGAAACTCTCAGTGAAGCAGGTCTCTAAGGTCTGTGGCCTGCTGGCTTTTTTCCTGCGCACAGCAGCTTGGGGCTGGGGTTCAAGGGTAGAGTGCTCGCCTCCCAGGCAGGAAGCCCTGATTTCCATCCCTAGCCATGAAAAAAAACAAACAAAAAAAAAACCCCAAATATCCTCTTCTTATAGCAGGGCCCTCAGCATAGAGACCCCAGCCCACTCCATTCTGGATCGTGGGGCTTTGTGCTTCCTCCTAGGGGCTGGGGAGCAAAAGAGCTGTGTTCCTGTGTGGTCGGATGAGCTCGAGTCCTGGAGCCAGGGTGGCTGCCCGCACCTCTGTCCCTCCCTTCCTCCCTTCCTCTCCTCACTTCCTGGAAGCCCTTCCCGAGGGCTGGGCCGGGTGGTCAGGGATCCCAGGGGGCAGTCTGGCCTCAGAGCAGGTGCTAACCTCGGCCCGCAGTGGGCACCTCTGTGGAAGGGCCATCTCGTCCCAGCAGCTCGATGAGAGAGGCTGGTGATGTGGCGTTCAGGAGAGGTCGGAAGTCAGGCCTCGAGCGCTGCTACCTCACCCTCTTGTTTCTCTGCAGGTGGACAGCCCCCTTGGCTCGGGCAGCCCCTCCAGAGGGCTCTTCTCCAGAGGTCCTCAGGCCCGGCCCTCCAGCCCCATGTCAGCACCCGTGAGACCCAAGACCAGCCCAGGCTCTCCCAAAACCCTGTTCCCGTTCTCCTACCAGGAGTCCCCTCCGCGCTCACCACGCCGCATGAGCTTCAGTGGGATCTTCCGCTCCTCTTCCAAAGAGTCTTCTCCCAACTCCAACCCGTCCACCTCACCTGGGGGCATCAGGTTCTTCTCCCGCTCCAGAAAAAGTAAGGCACAGGTGCTATGGTTTCAGGTGGGTGCCAGGTTGCTGGGACCGCTTGGCCAATGGGGCCAGGGCCACCTGCTGGGTGGCTGTCGCTGACTGGGTACTTCGTGTGTGTGTGTGTGTGTGTGTGTGTGTGTGTGTGTGTGCACATGCGCGTGCATGCGTGCCTGCGTGCGTGTGTATGCTATCTTAGAGCAAATCGCTCTTTGGGGCAGCAGTGCCTACCTGTCACCTCTGGGCCATCCTGTACGACGAGCTGTATGGGGATCACTGGAAAGATCCAGGGCTCACGGTCGACTTTCAGGACAAACATTTACGTCCTGCCAGCGCAGGCCTGGCTTCTATAACCCCATCTCCAACCTTATGGTCTGGTATCGGGGGAGGGCTCTGTAATTGCTTTTGGCAGGTCCTGGCTTCTCTTTGAGGTACAGGGTGTCTGGGCAGCAGGGACTGGATGCTGGGGTGGATTTGCTGGAGAAACAGAAGGAAGTGTGTGTCCTTGAGGGATAGGCCTTTGGGCTCTTGAGCAGTTGTGATGTGGAGATAAAAAATGTCCTCCCGGAGTGCTGCTGCTCCCTCGATGACGCAAGGCTCAGGCCAACTGAGGTGGGCGGGGCGTGCCCCTCCTTTCCTCTGTCTCCTGCTCCTGGTTCTTTCTGCTGACTTGGAGCTCTGGCATGCAGGAAGACAGTGTGCACAGCGGGTCCCAAGGACCAGTTCATTTTGCATTCCCTGGTGCCCTGACCTGGTGGAGAGACCTGCTCCTTGCGACTGGCTGCAGGGGGGGGGGGCGCCTTTCACTCTTTCCCAGCTGTAGGAAGGGGACGAGAGCATCCCTCCTCCCTCCTCTTCCTTTCTAGTCCCCCTCACACCGCCTCCCCAGCATGACAGCACTCCTGCCTTTGCATGACCCAAGCTGTAAAGACACAAAGTCCTGGGACTCAGGGGTTGATTGCTGGTGTGGCTGAGTGATCCGTGGAGCCATGGGACTGGGGACTTCATTGGGAGCACCACCTACCCACAGCGCCTGCGAGGGAGCAGGATGGTGCAGGGCTGAAGCTGTGATGCTCTAGAGCACGCCCAGATTCCTGGCCTGCATCCCAGACACAGTTGTCCTTGGTTTCCATGGAGACCGGTCCCAGGACCCACTGCAGATTGCAGAATCAGAGAGTGCTCCAGCCCCTTGAGTAAGCTGCGGCAGTGTCTGTAGGTAACCTCTACCCTCTTCTCATACAAACCATCTCCAGGTTGCTCGGGATGCCTAACGCCAAGCTCACAACACTGTCTTCACGGTGCATTGCTTAGTGAATGATGACAAGGAAAGGGGGAGCCTCACGTGCTCCGTGCAGACGCAGCTTAGGACCAGGGCTTCGGCTCTCTGGTTGGCTGAACCCACAGAGCCCGCAGGCGTGGAGCCGGTTGCAGGTCATCGTGAGCCCCCTCAGAGTGGAGGGAGCAGCAGAGACCCTTGTGGGGCCACCGCGGTCAGTTTCCTGTCAGGTGGTGCCGAGCCTGTGTCAGTGCTAACCGAGTAGACTGTGTCCACCCTGCAGGTCGGCCAAAACAAAGCATCGTGGGCTGCCGCTGCCAGGCAATACTGTCGCAGTCCAGGCAGAAGTGCAGAGCACAGGCTCAGGCAGGGACGCGCCTGCTGGAGGCGCGAGGGCAGAGCTGGTAGTGCCTCTCCCTCTTCTTTTGAGGCGATTGCGTTGGATTAACGGCCTTGCCTACTTTAGGACATTAAACACATCTGAAGTGACCCTGTTTCCAGAGACTGGCTCATTGTTAGGTCCTGGGAAGGGCCTGCACTTCCGGGGATGCGAAGGCCCATCTCCCTTTGTGACCCGGGGGTGCTGGGCGGAGCTGAGGAGGTGCAGGCTCTCACCAGGGCAGCTCCCAAGTGTCACATGAGGTGCTGCAGCCACATAGGACTTGGTTTGGTACCTTGTTGAAATCTGGCCCTGGCCCCCTCCTCTGGGGGCCCACACTGCCAGGAACACTCCACAGAAAGCTGGCATTGGTCCTTGGTGCTCGGCTTCTTTAGAAAAGTTCGCCAGGATGCTACTCTGACCAGGGCAAGCCCCGTCTGTCTGGCAGCTGTTCATTTTCTTGTCCTTGGAGCATGGAGCCTGTCTTCAGCCTGACAAGCCCTGTCTCTGACAAGTGCCGGGGCCCAGCTCTGCATCCAAGTAGGGTGTGTGGTACCAGAATTCTGGGGGGGGGGTCACCCTTCACGCTGGCCATTGGGCTTTACGTTTTTGTGGTTGGTATAATAGTGGCTTGGAGGGTGGATGTGGTGGTTAAATTGGTTCTACCACCTTGCTTGGCTGGGCAGCTAGGGATTGATAGAGCGCACTTCTGGCTGTGTCAGGGTGTGCCGTGGAAGTGTGAGCCTAGGGTCTAGATCTGGACCCTCACTCTGTTCTCTCTGGCACTATCTCCTTTCCCACTTCCTGGCTAGCACGGCCCAAGCAGCTGTGGTCCACTACGCCCTTCCATCATGATGTTTCCGCCCTGGGGTCAGCAGACCAGGGGGTGGATCATGAACCAAAGCAAAACTGTCTTCTTCTAAGTTGTGGGTGTTGCAACAATGGGAAAATTGATACAGCCCACACCGTAGCACATCTACTTTCCTAAAGCTTGAAAACCTATTCTTGGACCAAAGTAGCAAACAACATGCTGCTACTCTGCCTGAGAACTGATTATACAACACCAAGCCTGAGAGGTACGCCGTCAGCTCCTGCGCCAGTGTCAGGACACCTACTGTGTCGATCTCAGAGATGTCATCGAGACACTGCTTCCCACCCTGGCTCCCGGGAGGGATTTCCTGTCTGGCCCGAATACCAGGAATAGTTGTGCCTCTCACCAACTGGTCTGTTTTCAGTGGACACTGACCGCGTAACAGCCCAGTTTTCCTGCCGGCGCTGCCTGCCAGAAGCCTTTGACCCAAATTTCTGCAGAATGCTCTCAGGATCCGCCATGCTTCATCTCTGAATCTAATTATGCTCCTGTCATTTTATCTTGACCCCACTGCTTTTTTTTTTTAACAAAAAGGCCAGGTATTGTAAGGGTTCTGGGGGTATTTATGGAATTTATTTCTTAAAAAGAGCTAAAAACTCAGGACTCAGGAAGAGAAGGTACCCACTGGCGCTGGGGCTCCTGCAGCAAGACCTTGCGGACCTTTCCGTTGCACCCAGGAAGTTCTTAAGTCTCTGGGTCTCTCTGGGTGCGGCTCCAAAGTCATCAGAGGGTACCTGGTGAGCCGATGGAAATGCCTGAACCACTCGGGGACCAGAGGAAAGCACAAGGTCAAGGGAACAGAGGCGGGATGACCAAGAGCCTGGCAAGGGGGTAGGAAGGTCCAGGGAGAGAGGTGGCTGGCTGTGGGCATCGCTTCCTCTGCGGTCTGGTTATGAACACACAGGCAAGCTCCCTGTATTCCCAAGGCGCCCTCATCAAGCCTGCTGTGGTTACCCAAGACACAGGGGCACATGTGCACCATTTCGCTGTGTCCCCCTTAGCCACTGAAGTTGGAGGCTGTGGCTGCATTGGGGTTTCTGAGCCCTTCGTCCCCCATTTCTCCTCGAGCTCTGCCTACACCTTGTCTCTCTAGCCTGTCTCTTGGGCTCTCTACACACAGAACCTGCAGCTTAGCGGGTCTCCCGCAGATGCTGACCTCGAACATCCACACCCTCACCTGTTGGCAGGTGAGGGAGGCAAGAGGGAAGATGGAAACGAGGGCGCTGTCATTTCAGAAGCAGAGATGAAAAGGGGAACGGAGGTAACTTGAGCTTCAGAAGCTCTGGGAATGTGAAAGGGCGTCCAGGCGGCTGTCCCTTCTCCACGTGGCCCAGTCCGGGCCGTGTCCCCAGCTGTCTTCTGTCTTGGCGCATCTGTGGAGCCGATGGAGGGACAGTAGTGAGCTCCTCCACCGCCACTTTCTAGTCATCTTCAGCTTTTGTGCCCCTCACTTTCTGGGGAGGCCCTTCCCAGTCTCTAGCGGCATGGAAACAGCCACGCCCGCCCCTGCTGGCAGCTCGTCCTTCCACTAGGACTGTGGAATTGCCCAGTTGCTGCAGTGACCGTGTGGCCCACCAACCTGAAAGGTTTCCCCGAGCAGCCTTGCCCTGGGACCTGGGGAATTCCAAAATGGCTGTGTGGTCCTAGGCACTTCCAGGGCAGTGAATCCGTCCTCCACAGGTTTCCCAACCAGGTTTGGGGTGATGTCACCTTCAGAGACGAGGAAAGGAAAGTATACGCCAAAGTGATCCAAAAATTAAGGATCTTAGGGGGGCCAGGGAGATAGCTCCGTGGCACAAGTGTCGCCTAGCAAGTGCAAGATCGTGAATTTGAACTGTCCCACAAAAAAAAAAAAAAAAAAAAAATTAAAGATTTTTTACAAAGCAAAACTATTCTTGCGCAGTCAGCGGGAACCACCTCCACAGTGGTTTTGTTCCCTTGCCAAATTTTGCTCCCTGGTTGGTGAGGGTGATTATAAATGCCTTATAAATGCCACCGTGTGTCCCAAGTGGGCTGTATACTGTAATTCTCTGGAAACTCTATGAAGTGGGTCATTACAGCGTTTAACAAGGTGGAAACTGATACACAGAGACATTAGGTTGTTGACCAAAGGCCCCACAGCTAATAAGTAGTAGAGCCAGGACCTGAACTCAGGTTACCTCATTCTCAATTTATATATAACCCGGAGGCTAAGATTCTGCTTTCAGGGCATTAGGATGTTTCAACTGTATGAGTCGCGAAAGCGATACACATTCAATGGAAGCCAGACCTTGAATTTTGCACAATAATAATAATAATAATAATAATAATAATAATAATAATTGCAGTGTGCCACCAGTGAAGCTTGTGACGTTGGCCAATTAATAATAATAATAATAATAATAATAATAATTCTTTGCCGAAGTGAAAGGGCTTTATTTGAGGCTCTTTGCAATTACATGTGGGAGACGCAGATTCACAGAGCACTGAATCAGTGTTCTGAAGAAGGCAGGAAGATGGGAGATTATTAGACATCAAGAAGGAACCTGGCCTACATGAATGATGGAAGACAGAGAATGCACAGAAGAGTCAGCCACAAGGCAACAGCAAGCCTGTCCCTTGCTGTAAGGACCCGCACCCACAGGGGCACAGAGGGAAGCCGTGGCTCAGCCCCTCCGCCCCATTGGAGCTGGCTCTGAACAAGTCCTTTTCCCTTTCCACTGAAAGCAAGCAGCTCCTTCATCTTAGTGCTGAGCACACTTTGCGTCTGACTCCTTCTTGGCCCAGCCACGCATGGTCCTGCCCTCCTTCAGGCCGTGGGGCTGTCCGGGGCTACGTGCCACCTCGCCCTTGGCTGCAGAGGGTAATGAGTGGCAGTCTGCCCTGTGCAGAGCCAGGTGTACAGAAGGAGGGCATGCCAAGGGTGATAACAGCAGTGACGGCTTGCAGGGGACTTCCCAGCATGGAGTCCCATTCAGTGGCAGCATCTGTATGTTCAGTGGTTCACGCATCTGCCTTTCTGCATTAGAACAGAAGTTCTCTGCAGGGAGAAACTCCATTTCCTTGTAGAGTAGCCCTCAGGGGCTGGCCAGATAGCTCAGAGGGCTAAAGCAACTGCTTATGTGGGAGCACGGACTGGGCTTTGATCCCTGTGTGCAGTGCAGCTGCTGTCCCCTGGGCATGCTGAGATGTCCATTGAGACTGGGTATGGTGGCACGCACCTGTAATCCCTGCCCTTGGGAGGCTGAAAACATGAGGATCACTATGAGTCTGATCTATATAGTGAGACTCTGTAGACCCTGTACTAAGTACATTTTAAAAAAGGAATAGTCCAGCATGCCTGCAAGCACACAGCAGATCCTCATAAACTGCTTCACTCATCCACTGAATTCATGGCTCCACGTGCTTTTCAATGTGTGTGAAAACCCAGGCCACTGTTTCCTCAGACACGTTCACCAGTGCTGTGGAAAACGAGCTCGCTCCCCCAGGCAAGAGCAGCCCGAGCTTTGAGCGCACAGCCTCATGGTCCCAGGCACATGGTGCCTGACTGGCTCTCTGTGACCTGGAGCACTTAGAGCTGAAATGAGGACTGCCTGGCTTATGGAATGCAAAGAGAGGTGGTGATCAATCCGGGAACGTTGTGCTGGTGGCGTGGCCCTCCCTTTTCCTGTGTGACCACATTCTGGGCAGCTTAGCCACATAGGGAGATCCTGTCTCAAAATAAAAATCTTCAAAGAGCCTGGGGTCTTACAGAGGAGAGTCCCTGGGTTCAATCCCCAGTGCCAGCTGCTGGCCTCTGGGGTAGGGCAGATTGGGGCTCAGCCTGAGTGAGCACCAAAGAAAGTCTTTCCTTGTCTTTAGGGCGTCCTTTAGGAGTGACCATTGCACTGGGCAGTGGAACGGGGGCATCCCAGAAGGGACAGCTAGAGGTCATTGGGCAGTGATTGTCCCAGAATTTGCTTTCGTAGTCGTGGGGACTGAACCAGGAGCTTCGGACTAAGCACTGTTTTCAGACAGGGTCTTGATAAGTCGATAAACAGCCGTATGCCCTTCCTGCTTGTCACCTTTTTGCCTTTGTTTTCTGAATTGGTTTTATTTTTTATTTCACTCCTGGGAGTCTGTGGGGCCGCAGAGCAGGTCTGGGTCCCAAGATTTTGGGAACCAACAGCCTTCCCTGATCAGCCGGTCTTCACTTCTCCGGCTTGATGACCAAATGGCCACGAGGGGGCGACATAGCCTTGTGTGCTGGGCGGGAGCCTGTTGGTCCTGTCTGGGAGGACCCCGACTGCCTGGGCTTTGCCAGCTGGCGGAGGTCCTCCCTAAGCGCGGCTTCAAAGCAGGACCAACATCCACAGAATCCGTTCAGTCCCCACTAGAATTACAGGGAAACGGATGTCCCAGGCAGAAACACGCACAGTGCCACCGCTAGAACGGGAAGGGCAAAGGAGCGGGCTAGCGGGTACCGCAGTGTGTGCGGGAAGTTGGCAGAGACTTCCCCGGGTGGGGAGACTGAGCAGGGATGGCGTGGACATGCGTGGTATGGTGTGACATACCCAGCAGAGGGGCGGCAGCGCCGGCGTTCTCTGAGCCATCAAGAGCAGGTTACCAAGACCTGGTGGAGCGGGGCAGGAGAGGTCTGGATCCTGGGTGTGAGCGAGTGTGCAGTGTGGGAACCCCGGGGATGTAGGCTGGGGAACGACTTCCGCTGCGCAGGGAGCTAGTCTGGCTGCCAGCAGAGGAGTCAGGAGAGACTTGGGGTGCAGCCAAGAGCCGCTGAAATCCGTTCAGTTTTAGTAGAGGTGCTGCCGAAGCGAGCACAGGGCCACAGAAAATGACCTGGACATAGATGTGCTCCTCGGATACCTCTGGCCAGCCCTACCTTCTCCGGAAAGGCCTGCCTCGGCAGCCTGCTCCCACTCTGAACTGTAACTGTTACCTCAAGTATTTTTGCAACCGTGTTCCCTCATGATAGGCTTCTATTACCTCCTTGTGTCTCAAAATCTGGTGCTGAACCTCTCACGCCTTTGCGTCTTATTTCCCCAAGCTCTTCCCAGTCGCAGCTCCTGGTCCCCCCAGTTCCGTTTGGTGCCTCCGAGGGGTGCTGACGTTCACCTGCCCCACTTGGGCAGGATCCAGCACCTCCAGTTGCGAATGTCTCCGAGGTGGAATGGGAAGCTCCTGAGACTTAGGTCTCGAGCTCCGCCGAGGACACCTTGGGGTTCCTGTCTTCTCTCTGGGGGTGGTAGGGCCCTATGGCTGCTTTTCCCCTGTCGCACACCTCCCAAAGGGCCTGCAGAGGGACTCAGCTTAGATGCATTTGGAAGGCGACGTGCTCACACAGTATGTAGTGGAGGAGTACACAGCGCTGGAACCGGGCGCAATAGGCGGAGGTCTTGGAAGCAGCTGTGTTCCTGCATCCTGTGACTATGCCTGGAAGGTTCTCAGGGACTGAGACAAGGTGGCCTTTGGCCAACTCGCCCCACTCCCACTGAGTAGTAAGTGACAAGTTGCCTTAGTGGGCAGCCGTCCACAGGCAGTGACTACACCGGGCATTGGGACATTATCTGTCCTGCTGGGAGGGAAAAAAAAAAAAAAAAAAAAGAACCGAACCTTGCTGGCCTAAACGGCCACCCCTCTGGTTACACCAGAGGCTACTCTAGGTCACAACCACAGCACCAGCTTGACACGGCACTGGAGGCCATGCAGCTTCATCACAGCAGTGGTTTGAAAACACCCTGCTCTGGAAACTTTTGAGAAATACACTTAATGTTGTAATCCAGTGGCATACACATCTAACCAAAATCTTTTTCCTTTTTAATGAAACGATAGCTACCCTGGCCTGGGTTCTCTTTTCTACTCTGTTCTTTGCGCAGCCTTCCGCTGCCCTTTGGGTGATTTTTGACATTCGTGGAGGAATGGTTCACAGTGTGGAAAATGCCCCCCAGCGAGAGGCAGTGGGCAGTGATGAACCCGGAAGTCGGCCTGGCAAGTCTGGGCAGAGCGCTGGGAAGTAGGTGGAGGGAGCCAGAGATGCAGAAGGGTAGACTTAGGAAACCTCGGGTTTCCGAGAGTAGCTCATAGCCATGCCAAGACGTGTGCACTCTGAACCTCCAGAAGCTTCAAGCTCCATTTTCAGGTCAGGCAGAGTTTGCAGGTTCTGCCCGGATAAACTAGGCCTTACCCTTCCCACCTGTCAGCCTCGCTTCAGGGTCCCCCAGGAAAGCTGTTTGCAATGCGAATGAGTTCCCCAGAGTTTATTTATCTTGCTGAACTTGAGTCCCTCTCATACCACCATTTCAGTCTTAGAGCTCAGACAGCCTTGCCTTTATATCCCTGCAACTGGAGTTTATTTTTCAAATAAAAGTGTGTTTTCCCACACAGCACTGAAGCTTTTGTGCTGCGTGGGGAAGAATGAGTTGGAGCCTTTAAGACTTTAATTTGGAGCCTTGGAGCCTCGGGTTTCCATGCCAAGCGCTTCCTGGGGCTGCAGGCCCCTGCCCTGGCCTGCCCCGCTGAACAAGCACGGGCAGTTGCTGGCCGAGCATCAATGGGGCCCATTGTATCTCTGACCAGAGTGGCGGAGGGGTGGGCCAGGCTGCAGGGGGTTGGCCCTGTGCCGAGATCGGGTAGGGGTGCTGCCAGCCACTGCAGACCGCTTTGCCCAGCCTCCAAGACCGTCCCTAGGGACAGCCATGCACCTTTTGCAGGAGTCAGGGTACTCAGGTGATGAAGCCACTCTGCAGACAGAAGACAGAAGTGACTGGTGCCCGGATTATATGACTGCAGTTCTGTGTGCTGGGGTCTAAAGGTGAGGCGCCAGCGGGAGTTTGGCAGGGAAGCCAGGGATGAGTAACAGAAGTCCTCGGCACCGGGATGGGTGAGGAAGAGCGGAAGGGGGGATCAGGCTCTGTGGAGACTGGGGTGGGTGCAGCCACAGACTCTCGGCCTCTCCCACAGAGCCAGGCAGGGGTCAGGGGCCAGCGTCTGTGTGGAGACACTGAAGGGTGACAGACGGGCATTGCTGGGGCCCTGGGGTGCCAGGTGCGTGCCTCGGAGCTTGGGTCACAGTGACAGATTTGTCCCATGCTCCCAGCAGGGTGGGCCCAGGACCACCTTTATCCCAAGTCTTGCACATGGTGAAGGCTTGGGGCCATTGCTTCCTGTCCCCAACGTGGCTACTTTGGCCGCTTGCCTTCAAGGGGGCTGCAGGGTGGGTGCCCTTGCTGGACAGGTAGAGGGCCTGGTAAGGTGGTGGGCAACTGCAGGGCTGTCCCTGGCCTTCCCTACACATGGCAGGAGGAGATATGCCTGAGACAGAAAATGGTGGGAGGAGAGGTAGGGAGGAGACAGGGAGGTCTGGAGCTGCTCCTGAGCCCCTCCCCGGGGAGCCCCGGAGGAGCCAAGGAGCAGCACAGAAGCCTTTCTTGGGAGTGACGGGCAGTGACAGCTCAGGTCTCCTCCGCAGCCCAGCTGTGGGTCCAGCGTCCCATCCTTCTTTGGCAGGACATCACTGCCCACCCAGCCTGGGCTTCTCTGGCCTCCTGCTCAGATTTCTCTTCTTCCTGCACAAACCAGCTTGTGGGGCGTCTATCCATTCTAGGGCTCTTGCCCTGCCTGGGGAGGAGAAGGTCCAGGAGCTCAGAGGCAGAGGCAGGGTCCCAAGGTCGGAAGCACGCGGGGCCAAGGCCTGCAGGGCTCAGCTTTGATCCTAGGCCAGGTAGAGCTGCATCCTGGGGTGAGCTTGGCTCCAGTGCCTATTCCTGCCCGGGAGCCCCTGTGACCTCCCACAGGACCCAGGGGCTGCACTGTGAGTTCCTCATGCTAAGGAGTGAAAGATCAGCTATTAAAGGAAAACAGGGATCTGGGGAGCCGGAGAGGGGTCCTGGCCCCTGGAGCCACGCCACCACCCTGGGCACAGCTCCTTTCCAAGGTCTCCACGTTTGGTGAAGGCAGCCTGTGCTCCTCTGGATCCCCTCCACCCAGCCCCAGGCCAGGCTCCCCATGTTCCAGAGCTGGCCTACCCCAGAGAACTGGTCACCTAGGGACATAGAACCCATCTCTGCGGCCACCAAGGACAGTTCAAGTGGCTACTCCAAGCATAGAACTGTCCTCAGGGACTCTCCAGGGCCCTGCTTCAGCTCCACCCACTGCTTCACCCTGCTAATCCCCCAAGAGCCCCTAAGGCACACCCCCACCTATTTCCATCTTAGGCCTCCTCACTGGTCACCCGGTCACCCGCGGGACACTTCCTCTAGGCAGCCACAGGGGTTTCCCCTCATGTTGAAGCTCAGAGCGGCCAGGGAGACAAGGAAAAGGAAGAGGAGGACTGCGCCAGGCCATGGAAACAGATAGGGCCTGGTGCCCTGAGGAGGACTTGGGCCTGCGGCCAGCACCACGGGGCCTTGTAAACTCCCCGTGACTTGGGCCAGGAGCCCTGGGTCTGTGCCCAGAGGGTGTCACTCGCAGCGGGCACCGCTCCCTCGCAGGCTGAGAGCCACAAACCAGCGACCTTGGACCTGCACTCACCAGCTACACCCGGAGCCTCCTGGATCTAGGCAGCTGGGGAGGCCTGAATCCCGTGGCCCTGCAGACTTCTGAAAAAACGTGACTCATCAAGCCAGTCCACAAAGAAAGGGAAAGTATGTATGGCACGCAACTTTCCTGAAAAGTGCAGCCAGCACACACAAGGCAGAGCTACGTGACCCTAACCCACGAGGTCCCAGGAGGGCGCCCTCTACTGGAGGCCATGCAGGTGTCCCCTGGAAGGAGCCCGGGTCCTGGCCAGCCTGTCCCAGCTTTGTATGTTCTCCTTTAGGAGAAAAGTTCAAACCTCCAACATCAGGAAATCAATGCAAATGCAATGCTTTCAGCCAAGTATCGGAATGGATTTGCATTTCCCGCACACCTTCAGGGGGGAAGGCCCCCAGCCACGCCTGGATCTGCATCTCTGTCTGAAGCTGCTCCTCCATCTCAGCTCCTCTTGTCTCTTCCTTTGGGACCTCAGGCTTTGCCACAGGTGCCCAGGCCAGCTCCTGTGTGCCGCCCTCTGCTGCTCTGGTCTGCTGGACTTTGCTTATGGATCCGATGCAGGTTTAGCTGCTTGGCAGAAGTGCTGCACCCCATATAGGCCATGCCCTTCCTGGTGACACGCTCTGGTGACCAGCATAAGGACTGTGCATGCCGTGGCAGAACAGCCCCTTCGATGAGGCGCCTGCTTCTCCCTTCCTAAGCAAGGAGTATTTCTGTGGGAGCCACTGGACGTAGGCATCTTCTTTCTCATCCCGTAGTCGGTCGCTAGCTGTAGCCTAATCATTACTATTAAAGTTGCCAAATAAGGATTTCCCAATTCTGTCATTCATTTTACCTTGGCGGCTTGGGAGGAAGTCTACCTTCAAGAAGAGACGTTTCATGGGGCCTGGCGGGATGGCTCAGTGGTCTAAAGCGCCTGCTTGGGAAAGCTTGGGAGGCTTCAGGGACCACGGTTCAATCCTCCGCACCACATGCTGCGCCAGCCCTGCCCTCTGGGGGGTGGGCTGAGCCGGCCAAAAAAAGGAGTGAATAAACAAAGGTTCTGAAACAAGAATGAAAATAATAAATAAATAAATAAATAAATAAATAAAAAGAAGAGACGTTCCACCTCTCCCTATGTCTGTCTGTCTGTCTGTCTGTCTGGACTCGTGGATTTGTATTTTATTCCATGCACTGTAATTTTCCATGACCATATTTTGATGTTCAGATTGTCCTAGATTTGGCCCAGCAGAAACCTTTTCAGGGTGGTCCCCATATCTGTTGGCTGTCTCCCTCCCCTCCCCCCCATGTCATAAGGGCTTCCTGATTTTCTGGATCCCTTTCTACTTCCTCTGTGCCTGCCCTGGATTCTGTCATTGCTCCAAAGGGTCCTTGTTACTTTTAGTGGCAAATAACGTTTAGAAAAAGAACTCAGCACTCCATGGGCTCATGCTACTGGGGTAGCTTTGTTTCTTTTCTTTTTTTTCACTCAAGCCAACCTATCTTTATTATTATTTTTTTAATATTTCATTTTATTATAATTCAAAACATTTATTTATTTATTTATTTTAAATGTAATAATGGTTTTTTAGCAGAGCTAGATTAGTGAGATGAGCTATAGGAGGCTTAGATTCAATAGCCTCCAACATTACAAGCTTCACTGGTGGCCCACTACAATTGCAGAACATTTGACTGTGTATGTATCTGCTTCCTCTTAGTCCAAAGAGAAATATATTCTTTTCCCTGTTTTTTTTTTTTCTAAGCAACATCAATAGGGAGGTGGGTCATGCCCACACATTGTACTCTGTAGAACGATTGTGAGGACAATATGCAATATGTCAACTTCCAAAGAAAAGAAAGGGAAAAAGAAAAAAGTAATGTTGATTTAGAAGGGTAAATGTTTAACTGTTTGATCAATCTTATATACCTATATGTATTAATCTAAACTGATCTGATGATGAAAATATGTAATATAACCATTGTTAAATTTAAACAATAAAAAAATTAAATAAAAAAATGGTTGTTTACATATTTTCATCATTGGATCAGTTCAAATGAATAGGTATAGGTATATAAGATTGATCAAACAATTAAACATTAACACTGGAAGACTTCATATATAAATGGATGTATAGTGAACATATACTCATTAGTGAAATAAACCAGACCTACCTGTGTAAATATCGAATAGTCTCCCTAATATAAGAACTCTAAATTTTTTCTTTCCTTACCAATATCAATTGGAAGCTGTGTCATGCCCACACCCTGTGCTCTGTATAACTATTGTGAGGACAATATGCAGTGTGTCAACTGTTAAAAAAAAAAAAAAAAAAGTGGTGTTTATTGAAAGCTTTGTTCAAGGTCCTTCCTGGAGGCAGATTGGAGGCAACTTAATGCTTATAAATAGGAAAGTACAGCCGCACCGTGGCGTACTCCGTGCCTCTAAAAGTGTCTCTGAACAAATGTGGCAAAAACACACATAGACAGCTCTCAAGAGATGTGACAATGGCCTTTCTACAGTGGCATAAACATGCCAGGCCACCACTAGAAACCCACTAAAAGTGACTTACCCACATAGTCCTCTAATACCTGTGAGTTCAATATTTTTATTGTGGTAAAAGACACACATCACATAATTGTCCACCTTTTCCATTTTAAATATACAATTGAGTGGCCTTTGGTGACTTCAGTGCCACACAGCCGCCAGCAGTGTCTAGTCCAGGAGCTTTTCATCACTGGGTTGGGTGGTTGGCAGCCACTGCAACACAATACATAGCAATGCAAGTCAAGCTTGTTGTGGTGGCACAGGCCTGCAACCCCAGCACCCTTGGTGGCCGGGGCGGGAGGCCAATTGTGAGTTGAGGGCCCACTGGAGCAAGATAGCAATTTAGCAAGGCCCTTTCTCAAAATAAGAACAACAACAACAAAAAGCTATGAAGGTAGCTGAGGGTGAAGTCTGAGACTCAATTCCCAGTTTTGAAAAACACATTTAAAAAAAAAAAAAAAAAGGAAAGATGGGTTTGAGTTCATGGTTTCCAAAGCTTAAAACATGGTGACATGGCTCTGTCACTTCTGAACCTGTGAGAGCACAGTGCAGCGTGACAGGAGCACGTGGGGGCAGTCTGGCCTCCTGATGTGCAGGAAGCCCAGGGACAGAGGAAGGGGTGAATTCCCAGTATTTCCTTAGGTCACACCCCCAACAACCCAGCTCCCTTCCCACAAGTCCTGCACTCTCCGAATAGCACAGGCCTGGGGACAAAACCCTTAATGATGAGTCCTTCGGGAACGTTTAAAATCACCCTAAATCGAAACTTCGAGTACCCATTGTCATATCACTCCCCATCAGCTGTCCCCTCTGCTGCCAACACGCTGGTCTGTGTTCTGTCTCCATGGATTTAGCTATTTCGGATATTCCATAAAAACAGAATCTACAGGGCCAGCCGGATAGCTTAGTGGGCTTAGGCAGAGCACAGCGGCCGGGGTTTGATCCCAAGCACGCTGTGCCTGCCCTGCATGGGGCGCACTGAGACAGCAATTGAGACTGGGTATGGTGGTGCACACCTGTCATCCCAGTGCTTGGGTGGCAGAAAACAGGAGGATCACCACGAGTCCGATCTATGTAGTGAGACCCTGTAGACCCCGTACTAAGTCCAAGTATATATACTTTCTGTAGCCTGTGGGGTCTGGCTTCTGTCACCCAGGATTCTGCACTGAGGCTCCATTCACGTTGTTTGGGCTCTTCGTGACCTCTGTGATCACATAATATTCCTTTGTATACACGCACCCCATTTTGTTCGCCCGTTCATCCACTGGCAAGTGCCTAACTTGTCTCACCTTCTGGTTTCTGTGGATAATGCCCACATGAACGCTTGTGTGTGAGCACGTGTTTACTCTGGGTGGACATGTAGGAGTGGGACTTCATCCTGTGGCAATGCTGTGTCTTCTTTGTTGAGGAGTGGCCAGACTGCTGTCCGCAGAGGCAGCACCATTCTCGATTCCCACCAGCAGTGTAGGAAGGTTGCAGTTTTTCCGTCCTAGTGGATGAGAAGTACTATCTCACTGTGGTTCCGATTTGCACCTCTCTGGGGATGTTGAGCGCCATTTCATGTACTTCTTTGTCATTTGTTTGAGTAGATATTCTGTGTAGAAATGTCTAATCCAGTCTCTGCCTGTTTTAAATTTTCCCATCTTTCTGTAGCTGACTTATGGCAGTTCTGCATGTATGATGATACAACCTTTAAGCCGATTGTCAGCTTGATTGGCCTGAGAGAAACACTTCAGAGATTAGTAAAGGACACTTCGGGGTATTCTGGGTGGGTCACAGAAGCATGTCCCTATGACCACGGCGCCCTTCCGCCAGGATGCTTCTGCCTCACAGCAGCTGGCTATGGGTGGGATCCCCTGAAACCGTGAGCCATATCAAACTGCTCTGCCTTCACAGTGGGCCTCAGGTATTTTGTCCCAGCCGTGGGACAGCTAACCAACCCTGGACATTCAGCAGATTCACAATTTGCAGATATTTGCTTCCCTTTTGAGTGGGTTGCCTTTTGAGTCTTTTCAGAATCAGTCTTTGGGGAGATAGCTCAGTGGTCTAAGCACCTGCCTGGCAAGTGCAAGGTCCCAAGTTTGATCTCCAGCACTGCATGCCATGCTGGCCCTGGGTGTGTGGTGCCGGCCACTGAAACCAAGCTTGGTGGCGCACACCTGTACTCCTGGCACTGGGGAGGCTGAGACAGCAGGATCACTATGAGTCTGAGCCAGAGAGGAGAGATAGCTTAGCAGCATAAGCACTTGCCGGGCAAGCACAAGGTCCTGAGTTTGATCCCAGCGGCCCCCCAAAAAATAAATCAGAATGTCTTTTGCTGCACACAAATCCTTAGTTTCAATGACAGAAAGTTCTGACAACTAAAATACCTTGATGTGTTTTTCCTCAGCGGATGCTGGAACTTGTTGAAATGAAGGAGGGTAGGTGGCTGAATGAACCAAGGTGTGACTTGGGACAGGGACAGAGATGCGGGAAGCAGGTAACCCTGTGAAGCTCTGTGCACCGATGGGTAACAGGTGCCTGGCGATGGCCCCTGTGCATTGCTGGCAGCGCCCCACAGATCCTGGGGAATCTGCCATCCTCTCTCCCACGATCCCCTTGAACATGTAGAATTTGCCCGCCTATATTAGAATCTTTGTCATAGGAGAAATTTGAAGGAATTGCTTAAACGAGTCAATACTGCCTAACTGAACCTGCAGTGCTGTAAGGCGCTGCATCTAGCAAAGTGGTTTAAGCCTTCTTACCTACCATCTTGTTTCCATTTCATTATTAAAAAGAAACCAATGAAGCCAGGCGTGAAGATCCCAACCTATAATCCCAATTCTTTGGGAGGCAGAGTCAGGAGGATCTTGTGGTCCTGGTTTCCAGATGAATGTTCTCCAGAGGCAGTTGGGGTCCTGTGTGCTTTCAAAATTAAGCCACGTCTGTGGTCCCTGCCAACTCTCGTTGGGTTCAGTGCTGCCAAGGTGATCCAAGCCTTGTATGCTGAGGGTTTTGTTTCTGCCGAGAAAAATCACTTTCCTGTCACTCAGAGTCTCTGCACAGTTCCTGTGGGCACCACAAGGCTGGCCGTGGCCTCTTGTGTTGGGCGACCTGGGGGGAGGGGCACTCTACGCTGGAACTCACGTGCAGCCCCTGTGGATAGGACTTGGGAGGCCCCAAGACGTGACATGTGACGTGACCTTCAGAACTCTCTGTGAAATGTGACTTGGTGCTTGGCAGCAGCGGGAAAACCCTGGTGAGAGAGCCTGTGAAGGAGTGGTCACAATCCCTTGGGCTCCGAGGAAACCAGAACTGTGACATCACATGACTGACCCAACCGTGACCTTTGGGGCTTGGGGGCTTTCCTGGTGCTGCCTCCGGATCCCTAAGTTTTCAGCAGGAGCTTCCAATAACCCAGTCCTAAAAGCCAGAGGCACAGGCATGGAGCTCTGCTCTCATCTCCTCAAAACCTCTGTTCCCTTCCACTCCTGCTACTGTGCACAAAGAAGGCGTCTGGAACCGGGGCCACCGAGCTTCCATCATCACTCAGCAGCCGCTGGCTCTGTCACTGGAGCTCACATCCTCCGTAGCCCCGCACCAGGCCCAGAACCCCAGAGGACAGCAGTCTATTCTGAGGCTCTCCTCTCCTGCAGGCCCCTGGGGACAACATCAGGGAGAGAGCAGCTTCACCAAACGGGGCACCAGCCTTGCCTTGGTGACAGGGAGGCTCTAGTGTCTCTGGAATTTGACTTTGTATCAGTGGCTTCCCAGGGTCAGGTGGGGCTCAGGAGACTGATCAGTCCTGTAGGTATCCCAAAGAACAGAAGGCGCCACTCCAGGGGACCACAGGACATGGCTTTCAGCCAAGCTAGGCAGAGAATTCTCACAGAACACAAAAAATAACTGAGCCAGCTAAGACCGAGACCCCCTCCAGCAGCCAGTACTGGTTCACCCAGCTGTGTGTCTTTATCTAGTTGTTGTAGGAGGTTTATTGTTGAAAAGCCAAGAGAAAACACCAACCACTGTGGGCACAGAGGTGCACTCCTGTAACCCCAGCATCCTGAGAGGCAGAGGCAGGAGGATGAAAGTGCCAGGGTCACCCTGACAACGTAGCAAAAGGGCTGGTCGTGTTGCTCAGTGCGAAGGCCCAGGGTTCAGTCCCCCATCCTGGGAGTTAAAATAATAATAATAATAATGTTAGGAGGAGTACAGTTAGAATCACCTACAACTCCACCCCGCTTGAATCTTGTAGAGCTGGCATCAGAATGGCGATGTGACTGCCTGAGTGAAAGGTTTAAGATAAGGGCATCTGTTGTCCTGGTTCCAGGATCCTATTCCGGTTCACACCCAAACAAGAGTGTAATATTTTAAAAATACCACCCAGAAGGCCTTGGCCCTACTCAAATGCAGTCCCATCTTGTGAGCCTTTAGTCCCTTCTTTTTTCAGCGCTTCATTAAAAAAAAAAAAAAAAAAATCCCCAGGTGAGGCGAGTACCCCACCATGGCAGGCAGTTTTGTCCCCCGTGCTGGGGCCATCTCCTCACGCAGACCTGATGGGAAGGCAGTGCAGGTCCTCCTGAAATGGGGGCATCTTCCCAGCCTTCAGCCAGAGTGTGGTAGAGAGGGTCCCTGTCACTCAGCCTGCCGTTGGGAACTTGTGGCCTCTCCTGGCATGCCAGCCTTTGTCCCCAAGAACAACTTTGCTACCCCAAAGCTGCCGCCACCTCCTTTTTCCTCATCGACACACAGTGGTCCCAAGGCCCCGGGCCACTCTTGTCCTCCCTGTACCCAGGTCTGTGTGCCCCAAGTCCTTCATCACCATGGAGTGAATCTGTAGAGGTGGCGTCCCCAGCCGGGCAGCAGCCACAGACCTCCCACACCCCCACCTAGATCTGTCCCTGAGGAATCTGCTCTGCGTCTCTGATAGCCTAGCAGACCTGCGAGTCCAGAGGTGTAGATTGCCCAAGCACTAGTCTGAGTGTTGAGGTGAATGCTGGTGCAAATCAAGATTTGAAAACCTTGTTTTCTGTTTTGCCTTTAAGCTTCCCAGCATGGAGATCAAGTAGAGAAGGAGCCAGTGAGATAGCTCAGCAGACTAAGTGCCTGCTTAGGCAAGCACACAGGAACCTTGGCTCAATACTGGCTCCCCCAGTACCTCTCCCCTACACTTCGACTTGACTTGGTTGGTTCATGACCCGAGCTCTGCAGGGTTGCCTGGAAATGAAAAGGTCCTCTCTGCTCTGTGTGTGAGAGTGTGTGTGTGAGTGTGTGTGTGAGTGTGTGTGTGTGTGTGTGTGTGTGTGTGTGTGTGTGTTGCAAACTCGACATTTTCTGTTGGGTTTCATCAAATCCCAGGTTTGGCCAAGGCACCATGCAAAGGTGGAATCCCAGACCTGGTGCTGCTGTTGGCTTAGGATTGTGGCCAGGTCACAGTGCCAGCCTGCGCCTCAGTTTCCCCGCCTGTCAATGGAGCAGTAGAACGAGCTCCCCTCTGAAACCCCCCTGAGCACTGTCCTTGCGTAATTCCCAGCAAGCCCAGAGCTCAGGTTACGCGTTGGCTGAAGACCTTCCACTAAATTCCGAGGCCAACCCCACCCCTCCTCCGGAAGGATCTTATTGCTGCCAGGGGGCGGAGCGCAAGCCAGCATGGACTCAGCGATTTGATTTCCAGCCCAGGCACTTGTGGCTTCTCCACCAGCAGCAGCCGGAGCCTTGTGCCCCACGGAGCCCCGGAGTGCACGCATCAAAATAGTTGTGTGATGTCATGTCACAATGGGAATGCGCCTGGCCACCCGGGCCAGGAATTGTCCGCAGGCGCGGTTTCCTTTTACAGCCTTTAAAGAGGCACCGGACGACCTGCACATGACTGGGGAGCCTGAGCTTCCTCTACCTCCTTAGTCTCCCTTTCTGGAAGTTTACAGAGGAAAAGAGAAGGCTACACAAACAAATCTCCTGCACAGTGCCGCGTGAGCCTCCAGCAGCTTCCTGCCTCCATAGGGGCAGTGAGAGGGACGTTCCAGCCCTGTGGCCAATGTGTGGCGGCCCCGTCGGGACTTCTGAGGCAGGAGCCTTGAGGACACTGGCGTGAGGCCGTCTGCCAACACTGGTTTCCCGGGTGGAGGCCTGTGCCCACAGGCTGTGTGGACCCCGTGCATCCAGCTGGTGTCAGGCCCTTCCCAGCGACCTGCCTGCCACCTGCGGCTGACTATGCTCTTCGGGTCCTGACATGTGCACCTGTCACTGGTCCTCCGGCCACAACCACGACTACTCATGAAGCGCTTTGGAAGTCTGCGGGGCAGCAAGAAACCCAAAGACCAAAGCCGGAGCACCCAGAGGCGCCAGTCAGAGCCACATGGCCTGTTCGGTAGGACACTGCCCCTTCCCTGTCCCCCTGGGGTCTGCACTGTTGAGGTCCCTGGGTGGCACCACGCCAGCCATTTCCTCTTGGGCTCTGGGCAGAACCAGGGGGCAGTAGTTAGAGGGGAAACGGACTCATCACAACCACCCTGCTGCCACTGCAGAGATGGCAGGGCATCTCATGTGCCCCTCTCAGAGGCCCTGTCTTTCTCAGTCCCCTATTCGGACTCACTGAGGATTGGAGATTGCTGGATGGTCATTTGCTTAGCAAAACCAGCAGCCGAGGGCCAGAGAATGGATCTGAAGGCTCAGTTTCCTTGGTTAAAGATTGACTGGGCGAGCGAACAAACTACTGGCTAGGCGAGTGGGAATGGCTTCTGCGGCTGCTGTCCTGAGTGAGCAGCTGCTACATCAAGGGTTTGGGCTGGACAGCAACAGCCACCTCGTTGGCCAGCTAGGGGGCACACGCTTGTTGTGTGGGCTCCCGGAGTCTGGGAGCTGCTGCGAGAGGCTTGGGGTTGGCACCAGTGCACATGGCTGGCACAGGTGGAGGAGCCCGTGGGCTCTGCGTCCCCAGGGACCTGCAGGCACCACGTGCCTGTGGCTTCCCTGGGTCATTCCCGTCCCCTGCCTCAGATAGGAGAAGTCCACAGTTTGGGACTGGGGAACCTGTCGCCGGCGTCACTCTGTGGCTAGTGTGGGCCATGGCTGAGCAGCTGGGGTCCGGTACGGTGGCTGAGACTGCCCGGGGAAGTCACGCCCTCCTTGCCTGCTCAGGGACATTGTCAATGGCAAAACTGTTTTACATTCATCTAGTAGGAAAAGGACTCTGGAAAAACATCAGGGCGAGGAGAGGGGGCAATAGCAGTAGTCCAAGAAGGTAAATCTGGGCTCTGCCCTCCTCTGGCGACCTGGGAGTAAACGTCACTGTGGATGAAGGGCAGATCAGGCCAAGCCCCGGGCTCTGGGCAGCCCAGCTTTTGGCTTTGGGGAGCCTCAGGTGTATGCTGGGGTGAGTTTCCCGTGAAGCATGATGGGCTTGCTGGAGTAGACGTTCAGTGACTGGTCTTAGATGGTGACTTGTAAGTAACGAGGAAATAAACCCTCAGCGTCGTCGAATTAAACCTGGACCTATTAGTGAGCTAAAAGCCTGACTTTGGCCATGAGGACGGGCAGACAGGCTGCTATTAAAGGCCCATTGCATGCCAGACAGTGGTTTCTCCCCTGGTGTCTACAAGCAGCTGTCGTCCTGTCTCCTGAGACCGAAAATAATATTTGCCTCCCTACTGAGCTGCAGAAGTGCTTGTCTACAGTGGCAGCACTGACCACAGGGCAGGGAAGTCCAGACCCCAGAGCCTTCCCCTGGGAGCTGGGAGCAAGTGGAAACCTGCCTGTGCCCTTGCCTGGGCTGGGCCACTCCCAGGAGGTCAGAATCCGGGGAGCTGGGTGGATCTGATGTCTGGCTTTCCCTTTGTTAGTGTCCAGGTGAGAGGAGCCAAGAGCCAGGACAGACAGAGAGGTGTCAGCCCCTCCCCAGGGCTGGGCATGGCTCTGCTGAGCATAAGGAAAGCAGCCCGAGCTCTGCCCAGCCCACCTACCCACCCACACCCCTGAGGCGGCAGCCGAAAGGTCACTCCAGCAGCCCCTCCTTACCTCCTCTGTGGCCTGGCCTCTTGGGGATAGAGACCTGTTCTTCAAGAGAATATTTTACCTGGGGCTTGAACCTAAAGCCCACATTATTCTCTGCAAATAGATCGCTAGTTCAGCTTGAAAACACTGCACTGGGGCCAGGAATTCCCTTCCAGCAGTGCCGTGGCCTCAGAGTTATTCCTGCATGCACAGGGTTTCAGATGAGGTCCCTTCTTTCGCCAAGAAGGATTCCATGAGCAGTCATGAAAATCCTTGTGCTCTGGGTCTCCCCAGCGGAAACCCCCTGAGGCTGTCTGCTCAGGTCCTGGTGCCCCCTTGGTTTCTTTGCCATTGCCGCCTTCTCCAGGGACTGCTCTCTGTGGTTCCAACAGGATGGGGATGCCCTGTGGGGCAGAGATGCGCTTTATTTCACGTGTGGCTTCTCCACTCCATCTTGGGTCAAGAGCATGTATTGTTCCACATGCATGCACAAATCTGCACATGCACACGCGTGCACACTCATGCCCACACACAAGCCAGTGTAACACACTCACAGCTACCTGCATGTGTGTGCACACATGGACAGACTAATACTTGCATGGTTAAGGCGCACACAGGCACGTATGCACGCTGTGTTCAGAGCCTGATGACTGTCTCAAACAATCAAAAGAGAAGGACAAGACCCACAGGCCTGGAGCCATTGGTAGCAGCCTGGGAGGGATCCTTCCGCTGAGATGTGCTTGGCTGTCACTGAGAAGTGTGACACTTGAGCCTAAGATGGACAGACAGACAGACACACACACACACACACACACACACACACACACACACACACACACGCATGCACACACACACACTATACTCACTGCCACGACTCCACTCTGACTGCAGAGCCAGGCAGGGCCAGCGGCAGTGTGCCAAGAACCGAGACGCCCATGTGGTAGCTGAGATGGTTTCAGTTTAAATGTCTACACACCCTCCACTGGGGTAGACAGTGTAGACAGAGTGCAGCAGTGGGTCTAATGTGAGGAGCGGCTGGGAGAGGCTTTGCTATCGCACACAGGACCAACGGTTTCTGCCCACTGCAGACGCAGGGGGTCATTCAGTCCCGAGATGGGGGTCTCCTGAGGCTCTTTTGGGCATAGGCCCGAGGCACAGGAATGGAAGAGCGGTGTTGGAAGCAGATGTCACCTTCTTCTCAGGGGTCTGAGGAAAGTCTGTGACCCCCCCTCTTGGCCTTGGCATCCAGCCCCTCCCCTGCGGCTACACTTGGAGACCACAAGATGACTTTGGAAAAGCAGTTGCACCTGGGTCTCCCCAGCAGGGCCATCACTGCTCCTGTCCCCAAGAATGAAGTGCAACCCTGAGCCAGTGTGTGGTGCAGGGGAGTATGGGTGCCGTGTGCCTCTAGCAGAGGCCCTGGCTGAACAGGGAGGTCTGTTGGTCACCCTTTGTCCCTCCTGGCCCTTACTCCTCCATAGCACTGCAGCCACAGGGGACTGATGGAGTTTGCCCAGGAACAGCCCCCCTGCAAAGCAGATTTTTTTTTTTTTTTTTTTTTTTTTTTTTTGTCTTTTTGAGACAGGGTCTCGCTATGCAGTTCAGACTGGCCTTGAGCTCACTTTTGTAGCCCAGGCTGGTCTCGAACTCACACCAATCCTCCTGCCTCAGCCTCCCGAGTGCTGGGAAAGAGAAGCTGACTTTTTTTTTTTAATGGGCAGCTTAGCCTGCCCTGGGGGTGGGCCTGGCGCAGCAGCATGTGGTGCCAGGGATCGAACTGTGGTCCCTGCGGTTGCCTAGGCCTGCCTCAGCAAGTGCTTTAGACTGCTGAGCCATCCCCCCCCCCCCTGCAAAGCAGATTTTCAGCCTTTTGTCATGCAAACTTCAGAAGTGCACCAAAGCAGGGAGGAGTGCTCTGCCGGTGACCCACACTGTGTGAATGCCACCGATGTGTGTAGCCTGCTGTGGCCACCTCAGCAGTGCTGGGGACACTGCCGCCAGAAGCGTGCAGCCACCCGTGTGGGGCGCGCAACTTTGTGAGGGAAAACAGACAAGTGGGGGGTGTCGCCAACTCACGACAGAACGCAAAATTTACCCTCGCCGCCATATTTAAGTCTGTGCTTGGGGGACTTTAGACCCATTTCCATGGCTAAATAGCCACGGTCACCCTCCCACAGTAGGGACTCTGCACCCATCAAGCAAAACCTCCCTTTTCCTCTCCTGATAGCCCCGCTCTACTTCCTGTGCCTTAATTCAACAGCTCCGGGGACCTCGTCCGAGTTCAGTGGTGTGGTGTTTGTCCCTTTCTGAGTGGCTTGTTATGAAGAGCCAAGGGCTCTGAGGTGGACCCTCCGTTGCCCGGCCTGTCACCCCGATGAGGTTCCGGCCCAAGTACAGACTGTTAAGTTATCATAGCCCTGATTCAACGTGGCTCAGTCCCCCCAAGACAGCAGCCTTATCTTCCCAGTGACCACCTCCCCCACCTCCCCCGCTCTGCACCCAGGACGGCGACACCACACAGGCTGGAGGGGACGCAGGTACTCTGGGCCTTTGCTCCTGCGCCCTTCCCAGGTCCTACTGTGGCTGTCCTGGCCCCCCTGCCCATCAGGAAGATCCAAACATCACCAGGCCTGAGTGACTGACATAGAGGAGAGAAACTCCCAACCTGAAAGATACCTGGGACAAGTTTACATTCTCTAAAATTCAAAAACGAATTTTAGGGGCCACAGAGTTAAGAGCACAATATATTTATTGGGGTAAAGAAAGCTTCTGTCTGAGAGGGACAGAAAGGGGGCCCAAGTGGGTCCCCAAGGACTGGGGAATTTATAGAGCAGATCCACAAGGTGAGGCAGGCCTAAGGTGGGAAACATGGGAACTCACAAGGGGGGCTTGAGGTGGCACAAAACTGTTGTCAACCAATAAGATTACAAGCACAATGGCTTAGGTAAAGTTGATCAAATCTGGAATCAAAGGGGGAAGCCAGGGGCCGGCAAGATGGCTCCACGGTCTAAAATGCCTGCTTAGGTAAGCTTAGGCAATTGCAGCGACAGAAGTTCTATCCCCTCTAAGGGGAAGGCTTACTGACTCTTCCTGGCTTCTCTTGGTGGTTGGTGCCTATTTAGAATATCAGTCCCTGAGGCTCATCCCTGGGGATTTATGTAGCTGCATTTGTTTAATCTTCTGTCTTGAGGTCCCGTCCTCAACAGAGGTGCCTGTCTCTCCGGTAGTTGCAAGGTATCTGTCTTCCATACTGGCTCCTTCAAGGGCTCGGCCCTGACTCCCTGCCTATGTTTCTAACTCGGCTGCCTATAGCACAACCTGGGGGACAGCCTGTGATAGGAGTGCCCAGGGGCCTGGAGCGCTCAGGCTTTGGGGTGGTGGCGGCTCCTTCTGGGAGGCCTGGCCCAGGGGAAATCATCTCCACACAGCTCCAACCTCCCCAGACTACAGGGTCTGAAGGTGACTGAGTTCCTGGGATGACAGAGCCGAGCCTGGCAGAACCAGGGGAGCAGCAGGAATGGAAGAGTCCGGACAGAGGAGGAGCGTGAAAAGCCTCCATCCATAGTGATGGGCTGGGCCCAGTGTCCCCTGGGTGTCCAGCAGCCCTACTCCTCTGTCACCCACATCCCTTCCAAGACAGGATCTGGCCCAGAAGCTGCCAGGGTCTGAGACAATGCCCAGGCTCCCAGGCCTGGGGGTTAGCTTGGGAGCGTGGATCATTTGGACAGCAGCAGGATTCTCTCTGGCAATGATTTGTCTTGTAACGATTAAGAAGAAAAAACATACCAAGTCCAAATACTGCGCAGAACAAGTCAACACGGACAGTTCCCGGGGTGGAGTGACTGCATCCTTGGCCTTGAGCCTTAGCCCAGCCAGGCTCTCCTGTGCTACAGCCCTAGGAGGAAGAGCTCCACTCCCTCCCCGAGGCCCTGGCCTGGCAGAGGCCCCACTGTGATGGGGGTGCCACCAAGAAGCGTTGTGGGTGGCTACAGGCTTCATGGGTCTGGGAGATGGAACACCCCAATGAGGTGTTTGCCTGAGGTCCACTTGGGCCTGGAAGACAGGAGTCCAGTGATTTCCTAACTGGATGAGAATGATGGTGATAAAGCAGGTGAAGTGGGACATGTTTGTAAGCCCAGAACTGGGGAGACTGAGGCAGGAGAATAGGCCAAGGCTTCAGGCCAGCCTGGGCTACATAGTGAGATCAAGTCCAGCCTGAACGACCTAGCAAGGCCCTATCTCAAAAAAACCAAACCAAACTACTGATAAAGCTAACCAGAGCTCTCCTCTGCATAATTCAGCCTTGCCAGGGAGCTTTGCTATTGATTATTTCAGGGGCTTCTGGTTCCTTCCAAGAGCCTTCAGGTTTGCTGAGAGACAAACGGGAAACAGCCAGCCACCACCCACCACCTACTGAACTGAGTTCCGCCTTCTAAGGTCACTCAGTGCCCGGAGTGAAGCCTGTGGAAGCAATTTCTGTTTCTAAGCAATTCCCAGGATCACTACGCATGTGTCTCCTCAGACAGAGCCTTCCCGAGACAATGACTGCAGACTCATCCACCTTGGATGGCCTCTCTGTGTGTCAGGACGGAGCCCAGAAAAGGGAGCCCGCTTGGTTGGCGTTGCTGTGGACCAAGGCAGATGTGTTGTAAAGTATAGATGTATGAGGCCATCAGAGCTGACTGCCCCTGGGAAGCCTGGGTGTCCCAGGGCCTAAGAGGAGAATGTGTGCGATGCCACTGGGTGGGGGCTGCCCAGGAAGCAGCTATATTAAGGGAAGGTCAGGCAGGGCAGGAGGTGCAGGGCGATGGGCTCGTGCGGCTCGGCAGCTCTCTGGTGCCTTCCCTTGGCTGGTGGGCACCCCGAGTGTGAGGCCCCAGACAAGCAGGGAGGAGAGTCTGCGTGACAGAGGAGGGCCTGGGGGAGCTCCGCCGCCCTGGGACAGAGGCAGAGGGGATAGGTCCTCCCCGATCACCGCCAGCACCTCAAAAATGTAGAGAACAAGACGCTCTAGGCTAGACGCTGCTCCCTGAGCGTGGGGGTTCCCTGTTGCACTCATTCCTTTCTGTTACTGGGGAGTCAGTCTCTGGGAAGTTCATTCTTGCCTCCAGCTGGGAACAGTCCAGCAGGATGGGACTGGTGTCGCCAGCTCAGAGGCTGGATGCCACACTGGACCTGGCATACTGCACGAGCTTCACACTCCCCTGGGGATGGTTCTCAGCAAAGACGAGCCTGGTCCCTGGTGTCCAGGCCACCATCTGTCGAGGTGGCGCTGTCTGTTGCTGGTGGGGTTTGTACCAGGTCCTCCCCCACCCAGCTCCTGGCCCACAGCACTCAGGGATCAGGGCGGGATCGCTTTCCTGTCCAACCTGTGTGACTTTGCGTGTGGCACTCCCTAGTGGAGAGGTCAGAGGTGGTACATGGGTGGGGGAGGATTCTGAACATGCAGGGCCATGTTGCCTCCTGGGCTACCCCGCTGAAGTCTCATTTTGGGGTGAAAGTAACCATGGGGTGGGGCAGGGCCGAAGCTCCAGGCCTCCTGGGTTGGGTGGGTTCCTTTGAGCCAGTACTGACAGACTTTCAGTCCCGCCCCTGACTCCCGCCGCTCCTTGGCCCCACGCTGGTATAAGTGCGGACCCACTTGGCCTGGCTCTTCACGCTGCCTCCAGCCTCCACCACTGCATCTGTTAGACAAACCCAAGCACAAATCCCATCTTAGGGCCTGGATGTAGGTGCCAGGTGGCAAACATTAAATATACCATTAAAACATACTACAAGATGGCCCGTACCTGCCATCCCAGTGCTCTGAGAGGCTGAGGCAGGAGGATTATAAGTCTGAGTCCAGTGTAAGCAACTTAGCAACTTAGACCATGTATCAACAATAAAAATGTTTAAAGGGCTGGGGCTATAACTCAGTGTAAGTTATATAAAACATACAATGAAAATAGAATGTAGGGCTGTTGAGATAGCTCTGCGGACTAAGCGCCCACTTTGGCAAACACAGGGACCAGGGTTCTATCCCCAGTCCCGCATGCCGCACAGGCCCTGCCCTCGGGCATGCTGAGCCTTCGACTGAGTCTGGGCAGTGGTCGTCCATGCCTGTAATCCCAGCACTGGGCAGGCTGAAACAGTAGGATCACGAGAGTCTCAGCTGCAGAGTGAAACCCTGTATCAAAATACATAAATGAAAATAGAATTTTAAGAATAATGGGGAAAATAAGATTTTGTCCAAAAGGGCTGCTTTTGGAGGGAGTGTGGAATCCAGCTGCTGTGGGCAAGGACATGCCCTGCTTGAGCCAGTCACATGGTGAACAGGAAGGGGATGGCTTGTCAGAGCCGCCTGGAAGAGCTGCCTGGGGCTGGAGGTGGCATGTGTCCCCACATAGCACTGTGGCGCCAGGGGGACCGTGGCAACCATGCTTAGCTGTAGAACACACCACTGTCTGCACAGAGTCCACGTCCACCACCTCAAGTATCTCCCTGATGCGTGGCTTCCTTGCACACTCGAGTGACCCGTGGCTGTGCCGGGTGTGACTAGAGCTGCAGCCTCGGTGTGTGTGGGTCGTGCTTCTCCCGCCAGCCTGTGCGCACGAGCCGCGTCTCTACTTCCTAGGCATCCCATCTGTCCGTTGCTGCATTTGTGCCCCCAGCTGGCACCAGCTGTCTGCCCCGGTGCTGGTGTCACCCCTCACCTGTGACAGAGGCCAAGTGCATCCTCCAGCCAGGTGGGGAGCGACACCTGCACCAGGACAGAGCCCCAGATGAGGTCCCCAGTTCCTTGGTCAGAGGATGCCCAATGTCCCAAGTCCTCATCTGCTTCCTGCTAGCATGACCCAGAACCCACCTGTCTGAGGCACCCCAGAAGACACAGGGGAACCCCGGTGGATAAGGCCCTCCGTACTCCACAGCTCCCCTCTCCCTTGGGTTCAGCGTGACAATTTCTGTACAATGGGAAAGGTAGCCTTACAAATTCTGCCTTTGCAGCCACCCTGCGTCACTATGGCAACCCCCGACTTACACCAGCCTCATGCTAAAAATAGTTCACCTCCATCCCCAGGGTGGAAGAATCAGAGGAAACCAAAGCATGGGAGGCTCCCATCTGTCTGCCCTGCTGCTGCGAGGCCCGGGGGATTCCCAGTGCAGCATCATAGCTGCTCAGGGTCCTGTGACCACCCAGCTACAAGCAGGGAAGGCCTGGTGGTGACTGCCTCCTCCAATGCTGTCCTGGGAGCCACTGGGCCGAGAGAGATCTTCCCCACGCCCCAAGCCTCGGCTCGCTTCTTTCTAGTCAGACCCTCCTAAGTAAACAGTAAATCCAACCCAGTGTTCTCTTCACTTGGGTTTTATTTGGTTTATAATCTGAACTCTTCTAGGAGATTGTAAATATTTTTCAAGGGCAGGGCTTTAATTAATTAGCAGAATGGTATGAGAGCCCAGAAGCACGGTATATGAGAAGGAGCTGAAAGACTTAAGAGGAGCTGGCCTGGCTCCATGGGGGTGACCCCAGAGTAGGGCGGGAGCCTGTTCAGATATGCTGAAGAGGGATTAGCACCCTCACCCACTGGGACCCTCAGGGCTCAGCTCCCTGGGAGGAAAAATAAGCCCTTCTCCCATCAGGGGTAGAACTGCAGTTAGGGTTACTGGCCTTTGATTGCAGTTAAAGTCATAAAATAACAGGTTGGAGAGCTAGAAAATTGTTCTAGAAATGGCTGCTTTGGAAACAAAGGGATTCAGCCTGCCCTGAGATCAGGTAGGAAAAAAGGGGACCTGGAGCTGTCCAGGCACACAGGCCGAGGGCAGCCAGTGGGTGCCAGGGTCCTTGAATTCAGACCCAAAACGCTTAGTGGTCACATGGCCTTCCTGCTCTTGTTCTGCTTTTTTTCTCTTTTTCTTTCTTTTTTTTTTTTTTTTTCCTATTTCTGAGACAGGGTTTCGCTATGCAGTTCAGGTTGACCTTGAGCTCACTTTTGCAGCCCACGCTGGTCTCGAAGTCACACCAATCCTCCTGCCTCAGCCTCCCGAGTGCTGAGGTTACAGTCTCCTGAGTGCTGCGTGCGCCACCACACCAGGCTTCTTTTTCCTTTTAAAAATTGTGTCTTCACCACTTTGCTGTCACTGGGACAAAGTACTGACCCCGTGGACTTGAAGCGCGACAGGCTTGCTTTGGCTCACCACTTTCAGAGGGTTCGGTCCCTGGTGGGCCAGCTCTGCGGCAGAAGCAGCAGTTGTGAGAGGGCCTGGCAGGGGCAAAGCGCTCACCCCAGGCAGTCAGGAAGCCAGGGGAGAAGAGAAGAGCCCAGGACAGGCGCACGCTTGAGGTCTGCCCCCAGGGCCACCTGGGCAGGCCCCATCTGCCAATAGCACTTGCAGCCAGGAGCAAACCTACTGGTGCACCTTGAGCCCCCACCATCCAGTCGCCTTCCAAACACATGAGACTTTGGGGGTCTTATTAAACCTAAACATAAAATCAACCACTTTAGTCGTCTGAGAGGGCCACTCTGTGGCTTCATGGCTTCATGGTGAGTCCGTTTCCTTCCTTTATGAGGTTAGCACTCCGTGCTCAGTACATCCTTCCTGCACTGCGGGACACCTCGGCTGTTTCCGGCCATCAAGTCCACTGTCTTGCTAGGCTGCAGCTGACCCCAGGAGTCCCTGCTAGCTGATGTGGGCCCCAGACTAAGCAATATGTCTAGATCAAGGGTCACAGGAGGCAGTCACCCATGTCCCCACAGTCCAAGCATGTGAATAGAATTCCAGGCTGAGCTGTGTTGTAGTCCGGGTCAGCCTCTGTGACAGGTGTTGTCCTAATCGGGACTCCGAAATGCAGCAGGAGTAATGGGGTCCTGGTGTAGCAGGGGCCGCATGGCAGTCACCCAACACCATAAGGACACGGCTACCCTAAGGGACAGTAGAGTCAAGACAGCAATCAGAACAGCTAGACTCAGAGCAACTGTGGCATTGGGCATCGACGGCCCACCTCCCAGAAGTGAATTGATGCTGCCTAAATCGCAGTGTCTTCTTTGTAGGCCCCAGGATGGTGGTGCAGTGCAAAATGCCCAGTCACAAAAACAGAGCCCCGCTCCCCCAGAATCCCTCGAGTGAAATGGAGTCTGCGGGCGCCCTTGTAGAAGGACCCCACTTCAGAACAAAACCTTGTTCTTCAGATCCTTCTCCCAGCCTTTGCCCAAGGGGACCCTGGCCTTTGCTGGGGTGACTGCACTGGAGAAAGAGGAGTATTAGGCTGCAGTGGTTATGGAGCGCTGACTCTGAACTGATACCAATTCCAGGAAACCTCAGCGTCATAGGTCTGTACGCCACAGCAGAGGCTGGTGGAAAGAGGAGATGCCAGCCCAGGTGGTCCCTGGCTCCTCTGTGCAGAGGACAAGGGGCAGCGCAGAGGGTGGCAGCTTCCCCGGAGCCCTCTGCAGAATCACCAGGTGTTTGGGGAAGTGAGGAATGCCATCCGCGCCTGCAGCGGGCAGCTGTCTAATCAGTGTTGGTATGTGTTAGCACCACATCCGTCATAAGAAAGCACCGCATGACAGCCGAGGCCCAGGGTGGGTGTTGAGCTGTCGGCTGATGGCAGGAAGGTCACAGTACACGCTCTCACGCCCCTTGCCTTGTGGAAATTGGTGGAGAAATACGACCACTGTCTCAGGAGACACCTCCTTCCCACAGTGAGAAAAAGGCCCCAGAGAAGACCCCAGGGGGGAAGGGACGGAACCATAAGGCAGCCGAAAGTCCTCGGCAGCGTTTTCGCTTTTGTTTGCTGTGGCACTGGCTGGCAGTGGAACGCACAGCCTTGAGCAGCTGTACCCCGAGCTCCTCCCCGGCTCTCAGAGAAGGAGGAAGCCAAGGGCAAGGTGCCCTTGGGTCAGGAGAGGAAGAAATTGGCAGCGACGGGGTGTGGGCCAGCTGGGAGGGGGAGGTTTCGGAGAGTCTTACAACCCCCAAACTTGACCTTGCTGCCCCTCCCAGTGCACCCGCTGCACGTCGGAGCCATGTTCAGTGTTGCTCGGAGGACTGGCACCAAGGAGGGTCAGGGCCGTTCTCAGGGATCCTCCGTGTTGGAGTGGGGTGCAACCCTTTGGGCTGGTGCTCTCCCAGAGGGGAGGAGTATGGAGGGGCCCGTCAATCTCCTGCCCTCTGGAGTTGGACCCTGGCGTCCCTGTAGTCATGGGTGGCTGGTTGGGAGGACAGTGCTGGCGTCTGGAGGCGCAGCTGCAGCTCCAGGAATGAGGTTGTGGGCTTCTGCTGTCCTTTAAATATACAGGTAATTAAGCAGGCAACAGGAGTACACATTCAAATACTCAAAAAGGACTTTTATGTGGTAAACACAAGACATCCCATCCCCCTCCACACTGCTGCCCAGTCTCCAAGTCCTCTACAGGAAGCCACTTGCTTCATAGCCTTTCAGAGATAGTCCATGCGGTTAGAAGGTGTGGTGTGTGTGTGTGTGTGTGTGTGTGTGTGTGCGCACACACACACAAGTAGAGCACAAGCTGCTCTGCACCTTGCTCTTAAAACCTTTAACCACGTCAGCCTGTGTAACAGAGCCTTCAAAGATGCTTATGCTTCTCCAAGAGTTGGAGAGAGCAGCAAAAGGGACATGCAGGGTGAATCCAGAGGACCCCTGCAGTGCTGATGTGTGTCCCCCAAATCATGGCCAGAGCCTGAACCCTGGGGGCTGTATTTAGGGATAGGATAAGTAGATATTTAAGGTTACATGAGGTCACAAGGCTGGGGTCTTAAACTTTATTAGTATTATTGTAATGTACTTGGTACAGGGTCTCACTACACAGCTCAGACTCACAGTGATCCTCCTGCCTCAGCCTCCCCAGCGCTGGGGTTACAGGCCTGTGCCACCACGCCCCGGCTCAGTGGCCAGCTTAGCACACCCAGAGTGGGACCAGCGTAGCATGAGGTGCCAGGGATCTAACCCCAGTTCCTGCATGAGAGCACACTGAGAAGGTGCCCCCTCTAGCCGAGGTGAGGACCCCACCATGCCGGCACAGTGATCGTGGGCTTGCTCACCTCTGGAACCTGGAAAACATGGATCTGGTGTAAGCCGCCTCCTGTGCATTGTGTTCTGCCAGCCAACCCTGAAAGCGGGTGGAACACGTGCAGCTTGGCCCTTGCTTCTATGTACCAGAAGCTGAGATGGGCCCAGGACACCTGTGGCCCCCATCTGGGACCCCCAGTGGAATTCCATGGCTTTGGAGAACCAAGGAAGCAAGGCTTGAGGAAACCCCCATCCTCAGAGCCCATTTTCTCACTCCAGCATCTAGAAGATGTAAAGAGATGCTGGGCAGATGGCATGGTGGCGGGCAGATGGCGTGGTGTTGGGCAGATGGCATGGCGGTGGGCAGATGGCATGGTGCTGGGCAGATGGCATGGTGCTGGGCACCTGTAACCCCAGGCTGAAGCAGGAGGATTGTGTGAGTTTCAGGC